>AWOL01S0042950.1:60107-80213 GCA_000715115.1 Nicotiana otophora
CTTACTTCCTTTGTTCAGTTATCAATTATCAATTATCAGTTATCATTTCAGTTATCAGTTTCAGAGGCTTCATAGACTAGAGTAACAGTTAGATAGAGTCACGGGCTTTTCATGTTACGCAATGTTGGCTACAGATATGTTTCGGACTTATGTTAGTATTTCTGCACTTGATTTATATCATTCAGACTTTCAGTATATCAGCATGTGTTAGTTTATCTTCCGCATTCAGTATGTTATGATATCACATGTTGATTCAGCCAGCCTGTTGGTTTGCTCGGTCATATGTAGTTAGGCACCGGGTGCCGTGTTACGTCCAGGCCCAGGTTCGGAGCGTGACAGGTAACGTGTACATAGACCTAATTAGCCCTACCCTGGGAATATAAATAGATTGTTTCTGGAAAACCCTTGGCCCGAGAAAAAGAATAAAAACAAGAAAAAATTAATAAATGGATCATGACTAATTTTCATTTAAAAAGCATGTCAAAAGAAAGTTAAATTTTTACAACTTATCCTAATTTTCAAGTGCATATTTTAATAAAGTAGGGAAAAGGGATGGTCTTGATCGTTTAAAAAGTAGGTGCTCTTTGGAACATTTTTCAAGTTGAGTCAATTTGGCTAACAATATTACTAAGATAAGAATATCTTTAAGGGAAAGAATAATAATCTAATTAAGATGAAGACAACAACAATCTGGAATGCTGATGCTCATTGCACTAAAACTGGAATCTTTTCTGATAAAGTGGATTGATAATATTTCAGCCTTTTTGCTTTTTATAATTGAACAAGAGATTCCATTTCATTGTCAAATAATGTGTTCCAAGTTCTCGAAACTAGATAAATCTTTTTACTAGACAGTCAAATTATATATTTCCAGTAATTAGTTTCACTTCTTATGAGCAATTACTTGTAGGCAAGGGTGGAGCTAGGGAATCGCAAGAGGTTCATCTAAATCCCCTATTTTGAAAAATTATATTGCATGTATATAACTTTTTTTTTTTATGTAATTATATTAGATGTTGAATCACTTTGATTTTTTCACGTATTCATTTTTTTTAATCCCGTAGGTGAAAATTCCACCCTTTACTATCCTTTTTTATCTTTTAGATAACTTGACAATATAAATAACATTTAGCACTGTTATTATATATAACAACAACAATCTAATATAATCTCACTAATGGGGTCTGGGGAAGGTAGTATGTACGCAGACCCACTCTTATTATTATATATAAGTTAAACTCAAAACCAAAAACAAAAGACTCAACAGAAAAATATATTGTATAATTCAGAAGTTCACTGTGAGTTGGCAACAAATGTTTTGTTATATATAAGACTAGGTGACAGTGTCACAAGAGCTTACTCTAAAACTTAAGTTGCTATCAACTCGACTATTGCATTATGCACTTGCTATCTCGCACTAGCATAAATATCGAATAACCCTTACTTTCAAAACTCTTACTTTCAAAAGATACCTTCCATCAGCACACGTATAACTCTAAACCGTATGAAATAACGACAAAGTCGAAGGTCAAGCCCTTCTTCTAGCGAATACCAATAAACGTTTCCTAATAAATAAATTATTAAAAAAAGTATATGAGAAGAAATCACTTTATTTTTTTTAATCGATTCGGATTTGAATCTTAATTTCCAAGATTTTCTTTGTTTATATATCCATTTCGTAATCTTTTAACTATCCATTTTACCACCACTAAATATGAGAATACTATCCAAGCTAGTGGTGATGAGCTAAAGGGACATTTCTATACGAAAAAGCTGTTGTTCTACACCCTATCTTCCGTAAAATAATGGATTCATATCATTATTGAAAATGAAAGATGCCAAAGTTTCACTCACCAATTTGGTCATTATCTCAAAGTCTATCTCTATCTATGGTCACAGGAAAGGGAAGGAGGATATTCCACTTTTTATCATTCACTTCCATTTTTGGTACATAAGGCAATTTGAATCCCTATGAAAATTATAATATGCAACCAAACGTGATGTAAAATATATTTGTTAGAATGATCTAACTAGGTCCAAAATCACCGATAATGTATATCCACTAGTGATATTATTCGCTTTAATCTTAAGCCCGCGCGGCTTTAAAATACGTAACTAGGGTCTAAGGCATATTTACTTATATACACAGCATCTCTCCCATGTTTTGTCGATGTAGGATTTGTCTAGGTGGTCACATAGAGGTTTGCCCCACCACAGGTCAAGGTTGACCACGGAGTAACTCTAATATCATATGTAACAGCCCAACTCACTAGTGGTATTATCCGCTTTGATCCTAAGCCCGCAACTTTAAAATGCGTCACTAGGGTTTAAGGCATGTTTACCTATAAACCCAGCATCTCTCCTGTGTTTTGTCAATGTGGGATTCGCCTAGGATTAACATTTAAGTTGCCAACCAAACAATAAGCAAAGTGGTAGGCAATACTAGATGTAAAAAGAATTGAAATGAGCTAGGCACTCAGCTCTTACAATTTGAAGTTTCAATGTCAAAAAAATTTCAGCAAAAACTTGAACTTCAGCTACAAATGGACCTAATTTCTATACCATTTTTTAACTACACCAGTCTCCACCAAAAATTACCAAAACTTATTTCAGAAAAAAGAATAGGAAACTAATCTTAACGGTCCACGCCAAGATCATATGAGGAGGTTGTAACAGGTATCGTTAACTACTGTAAATCAGAAGGTTTCATCTTAACCAGCAGCTCTACCACAAGCCAATGGCCTTCCACCAAATTCCGCCAACTCCAAGCCAGATTATAAGGTTGACGATGGAAATTACAAACCCGTATCCCCACCATTTTGCGAGGGGGACATAGTTTGCACCGTAGAATACAGGTGCTGATCCGATTCCATAGTGAGTAATGCCACCCATAAGGTTTGAGAGGAAAGAGAGCACCAACGCTCCCAAGTACGGTGGAGTACCTAGTGCACTAGCAACGGATAAGAATGCTGTGAACATTGCTCCGATATGAGCAGCTCCACTTGCGAAGAAGTAGTGGGAGTAGAAGTACAGAAGAACAAGAATTCCGAATGACAACTGCCACGAAAGACCTAATCCACCGACAACCTGCAAAATAGAGCGAGTAAATCAAGCACGAGCGATAAATTACTGGAGCAACCCCCATACTTATGGAGTAGTGGGGACACAGATTCTTCAGTAAATCTTAGGAAAAAGGGGCAAAATGGTTTCACCACCTAACAAAAGTTGTTTCGTTGCTGATGAGAAAAGCGTTCAGTTATCCCATCAGATGTACTCACCACAGAAGTAGTCATCACAGATAAATGCTTACAGATTTATAGAGATGCTATATTGATGTCTGACCGTGGTACATAACCTTAATAAATAATACAATGTCATCAAGCAGATAAGGATGAAGCAGAAGACCACAAAGTATTATAATCCGGATCAGCTTTCTAAGAGTTCAATACATGAGCATCAGAATTAGATAATTTAGTCTTTTTCTTTTATATAAACAAATCCAAATATAATACTGAAGGATAGCCCCACTTCAATTCCACCCAAACTTTTCTCTTACGGTCATGCCAATCAAGGTTACATGTACCTCTTTTTAACTTCTCTCAATACACTTGTTAGTGGCAAGAGAGATGTCAAATAACAATTTACTCTACCTAAGATGGTAATTTAAATGATCTTTACGAGGCCTTTCAATAGCTCCTGCTGAGAAGTTTTTATTGACAATGTCCAACATTTTGGTCTTTAATTCACACCTACAAAGATATTTCTATGTAAAACCGTGCCACAGTATCAGTTCTCTTTTCTCTTTTTTTTTTGGTTGGTTGTTTGGGGGGGCACACAAAAGTGGGAATATGGGATCATTCCCATATTCCCATTATTGAAAGAAACTCTTAGCTATGATTAGAAATCTTCAGATAAAACTTAAAGCAAATTGTAAGTTTGTAACAACCTAAGAACTTAGGTGTCGAGATGCAAAATTGAAGGCCATGTAGCTATATGTAAAATTAGTTTTGAGCAAATAAAGAGCTCATGTCAAATGTTTTTTTTTTTTTTTAGTTTCAGAAAGGCAAGAAAAAGTTCATGTCCATTGTAAATAGCTACTAACATATGTGAGATAGAGATCCTATTTGAACAATGAGGAAAATCAGTATGGCTGCATAAAAGAAGGAGAAAGCAAGTGGATGAACGTCAAATGGTGGGTACTGAGACATAAGATCTTAAGTTATATCCTAGACTTGCACATGACCCGAAAGAAGGACCAGCAAGAGCATAGGAAGTAGTTGGATATCCTCAAGTGTCTACTTCCTCTTTGCATAAATTACTGAATATTTAGCGAAAAAGCAAACAAAATATCATGCGGTGCAATTAATGAAAACAAACCTTGACCACAGTTTCACTAAACCAAGAGATGAGACCATATTTGTTCAGATAACCAGCCATCGCAATTAGTGCAGCAAACCAAGTAAGAGTGTCCCAAGCAACTGCCTCACCCAAACATTCTTTCCATGTGACAACCCCGGTGATAAGGAGTACAGATAGTCCAAGAATTGCTGCAGTAACAGCATCAACCTTTAATGTGCTACCAAATATCCAAAGACCAACCTGAAACAAAACATTCAGAGTTGGAATATCAATAGATGGTATCAAACAAATTCGAGCTACATGTATCATTTTTAATTGAAACATGCATAGTGGCAAAACCAAAACACAAAAATGCATTTTTATATGCTCCTAAATATACTATGTTAGAACTATCAGACAACATGGTTAACAAAATATCAGATTGAATGAATCATACAAAATCTTCAAGCGCTATTAGGACGTCAATGAACTCAATGAAGTCTTGACATGAAAAAAAAATGTTTTTATCAGTCCAGCTTATAACAGCTTCAAGTCCACGGGGATCACCAATTAGTCAACAATTTCTGGGCCATTAAATTAATACTTCACAAGACGAGAACTTATTTTTGTGCATTGACATTTAGTTTTTGAGTCAAACTAGTGATTCTATTATCTCCCCTGCTTTTCACCAACACCTTCTCCCAAAAGGTTCCAACTTGTTACCTGAGCCTGGGAACGATTTCCCTTATCACAAAGCTTTAATTACACATCACCATATATAAATTAAAACCCTTGAGCTAGGAATTCTCAGTCAAATGAGCACCTATCAATCCCAAAGGTTGATCCAGAATTTTAAGCTTATGGGTTCCTACAACAATCTCAAGTTAATTTACATGATAAAAACGAACTGGTTCCAAGCTAAATATTCTTATACTTTTAATAAATATTTTAGTACAAATACAAGATCTATGCAAAAGTTACTGGGTTCACGGGAACCTGTAATGTTTGATCTAGAGAATTTTAAGCTTATGGGGTCCTACAACAATCTCAAGTTAATTTACATGATAACTGGACCAACAAACTGGGTTTCAAGCCCAATATTCTTATACTTTTAATAAATATTTTAGTACAAATACAGGATCTATGCAAAAGTTACTGGGTTCACGGGAACCTGTAATGTTTGATCTAGATCCGCCCCTGATCAATCCCATTATTCATATCGGAACTTACAAAGTCAACTCTTTATGCCTGATAGGTCTCATGTGCTTCATTTAAATTCCTGATTTACCTCACTTCCAAATAGACTAACGAAAAAATGAATAATAATGATAATACTAATGAAGGTCGGCAGGGTAAAACAAGATATTAACCTCAAGGTAGAGGTCTGAAGTATACATTCAAAAGCTCACCTATATGCTCTTATGTCAAATCATGGATTTCACAACTGAATAATGAAAAAGAATGCTTTCGAAAAGAAAGATAAAGGGAGCTTGTGATTATCCCTCAAACAATTATGAGATGTACATCAGAATGAAAACACAGTATATTAAAAGTAAAAAACTTGTAAAAAGGAACAGTATGGAAGTATCACCGGGTATGAGGCCAATGACTTGTCTCATCTATGTATGATCAATGCATAAAAAGTATAATACGAAAGTATCAGCTAAATATGATAAAAAAATGAAAATAACCATTTGTCTATGTTGACTACAGATGCACCGAAAAGTCGAGAAAATTAAGCAAAAGTTGCCAATGCTAAGCTAGTACACAAGCGTTTGAAAATGCAAAAAACCTATGTTGCTCGGACTCTCCAAAAGTGTTGCCGCACCCGTGTCGGATCCTTCAAAAATGCACTAAATTTGGAGGATCCGACACACACCCAACAACATTTTTGAAGAGTCCGAGTAACATAGCAAAAAACCATAAGCATATATTGATCACTCAAAACTAAGTGGATCTGCATCTCTGTTTATTACGCTGGGAACAAACCAACATTTAGTGAACAATAGCTAATTGCTTGGCCATCGCCACTTCTTTTAAGGATCAGTAAAATTCAATGCAAAGTTAAGCATCCAAAAAGGGACAAAAACCAGCTTGACAAAAGTAATGAGTCTAGGACACATTAACAATGCATATTAACCAATAAGAGTGTCAAATGGGCGGGTTTGGCCGATTTTGGACAGGTCAAATGGGGATGAGTCAAGAACTGAGCGGGTCATTGACCGCCCAAAAGTTACATAGGCTAAGATGGGCTAAAATTTGGGTTATAGCCCAACCCGCCCAACTATTACCAAACTTTAATTAATATGTAATGTTTTCTTATGAATTGTATAATTACTAAATAAGACTGTTTTTCTTTTGTTATGGTCATATATAACATATCAAACAAATAAGAATTATTTCTAAGATATTTTGACAAAGTGTATAGATCAATTTGGGCTCAGCCCAACTTTAAATGGGTTGAGATGGGTTGGGATAAGGTGGGTTGAGTTCAATAAACGGACAGATCAATAAGCAGCCCAACATTGGCCGGGTTGGGCGGGTCACTTGGGCTTGGGCCAAATTTGACAGCTCTATTAACCAGTAATGCATTGACAAAATCACTCTATAGAGTTGTACACACGTTTACGTCGAAGCATAATCCTCTCCTATGAAGTGTCAACATGTACTAATCCCTTAAATCTAAAAGCTTAATTTACATCCTAATCTGATCAACTCATGGTTGTTACCTTAATTCAGATATTTTCAGAAATTTACATGAAAATAAAACACATTTCTGCTTTCAATCAACAAGTTAAAAATAATGAGACCAGCAAGCAAAACTAATTATTTCTTTTCTTACCGTAAGAAGCAGAGTTCCAGCCATAATTATCTCATTCTTAGACATTGGCCCCATTTTCTCCAACTTCTCCTTAGCCAACCTAGGTGCATCCGGACTACTCTTCACAGTAGGCGGATAAATTATATACAAAAGCAATGGAACCACAATCAAAGACACTAAACCAGGAACTATAGCTGCTTTAGCCCAATCCATCCACCCAATTGTTTGATTAATTGTACTAAGTGTCAAATTTGCACTCAAAGGATTAGCAGCCATAGCTGTCAAGAACATGGATGATGAAATAACAGATGTTTGAAAACAAGTCAACATTAACCAAGATCCTAACTTGTGTTCAGTTCCATCACCTACATTACTTCCACAAGCTACACAAAGTGATTTTACCAAAGGCAAGAAAATCCCACCAGCTCTAGCTGAAACTGAAGGAATAGCAGGAGCTAAAAGGGCTTCACTAAAAACCAAACTATAACCTAAACCCAATGAACTACTACCAAACAATGAAACAAACTGATAAGCAATTCTATTCCCTAATCCAGTTTTAATAAAACCTCTTGCAAAGAAAAATGCAAGTGCAATTAACCATGGAATTGGATCACCAAAAGCTGAAAATGCAGCTGCAAAAGTAAGTGTTTTAGTTAAAACACAAGCACCAAGTCCCATAAGTGCAACAGCACCAAGAGGTAAAGGTTGAGTTATAATCCCAACAATTGTAGCTAAAAATATGGCTAATAATTGCCATGCATTTTTAGTAACACCAGCAGGTGCAGGAATAAACCAGAGGATAATTCCAGTGGCTATGGATGCAATTAATGGCTTTATTGCTGCACCTTGCCATGGTTGCTGAGGTGGAACTATAGCTGAAGGAGTAGTAGAAGCTGAAGCTTTTATAATTACACTTCTGGGTTTGTAAAGATTCGATCTTTTTCCAAGATTCAAGCTTTTTTCAAGATTTAAGGGGTTCTTGAATGAAGAAGTCAAAAAAGATGGGGTCTTTTTTGATATTTGAGTGGATTGTAGGGATTGGGGAGAAAAAAGGTGTGATTTTTGAGATGGGGTTGGCCGGAGACGGAGGTTGACGGCGGAGGTGAGGGCCAAAGACGCCATCTTTGTGATCTGTAAGAGAGAAAATCTGGGAGTAATAGGGGAGTTGAGTTTATAGTATGGGCTAAATTTTGTGGGAGTGAATCTTGACCGTTGATTAGAAATTGAACGGTAGTGATGGCGTTTGGAATATACACGGTAAATGACAGGGCCAGCTTTTGTTTAGTCTGTTGTGTCAGCATTGTGAACTCCGTCTCTGTGTGAAATAGGCTTCTTGCTAAGTCCGTCACTGTTCTTGATGCTAAAATGCGCCGGCTCAACGCTAAAATGCGCCGTTTTAAAGTTTGTAGCTAACTTGAGCTTTCCACGTGGCGGTAGATGAACGGTGAAGTGCCTGATTTAGTGACTTAAGAATCGATCCACATTCTATTGTGTGACACGTGGCATGATTTAGTTGGTGGAGGTCATGCTGTGTTGACCCAAAAATGGTAAAGTCAAGGGATTTGGGGTGTGGGAGGAAATTATAAAGGATAAAATTACACAAGAGGCCGGAAGGGTATAATCTAACTATCAACAAAATCATGAAAGGTGATAATTAATTTTTTTTTTTTTTTTACAAGGGAACCTGTCATCGCTATCCTTCGATACATGATTGTACTAGGCAAGCCTACGATCTCGATCGAAAAGGTATGCAAGTGAATTCAAACCCTAGACCTCACATTTAGAAAACCTCATGTTCAACCAACTCAACCAACCTGATAGTACAAGCAAACTATTATTTCGCCGTCTTTTATTTACAAAATTGTGTGCTCGTTGTAAATAATGGTATACGCCAACTTTTGAAGGGGTTTTCTTAAGTCAAAAATGGAAAGTCTCAATACCATAAGAAGAAGAAGAAAATCTTAGTAAGCAAAATTATATGTTCTATATATTTAGTAAAAGATTATTAGTTGATAGAATTAAGGTAGGCATAAACTGAGTCGGAGGTTAATATCTTTTCATATTTAAAAGAAGGATGAAATTACTAAAGGGGGCTTTTAAGTGATGTTATTGACAGCCACAGAAATGCAAAGTGGTGGCACGTTGGGAAAAAGACAAAGAAGAGAGTTCAGAGAGGTGTGAGGCTGTGGGTAAATATCAAGAACAGAGAAGTAATGTCAAAATGGAAGTGCCTCTTTTTCTGATCCAAAGGTCAGAGAATTTAGAAGGCAAATTCACCTGAACCTCACGATTTTCTGTTATTTGTCTTTATTCAATCAATAGGACAACTTACATGTTCAACTTCCCTTTATCACTAGGGCCAGTGTATACTTACATGGTGGGCTGTTATTTGTTGTTAATATATGTACTACTTAAAGCTGTAATTTTTGACCAATTTATATGCATTTAGGCTAATTTTTTTCCGTAAATGTTACCTTCCACCAATATAAGTATAGGTAACTCTCTCACCAAATACTTAAACATATACGGAGAAATCACATAGCATTTTTGTTCCCGTTGATACTAAAACCTCAAGATTTCATGATTCTCAACTTATTTCATTGATCACGGCCCCATGTTGGGTGCGACCTCCCTCATAGTATTTTCAAATAAAAAGCTTTATTTTTCAAAGAAAGTTCCTCTTTTAAACATGTTTCTTGAAGACAACAATCAACCAAAAAAACTGGTTGTTTGGACAATGTTTGAGTTGAACTTGAAATGAAAAACAAAATATTGTGGAAGTTGATCATTCTCTTAAAAACTTTTTCAAATAATGCTTTGAAAAAGAAAAGAGTCGAGGGTCTACTGAAAACAATGTCTCTATTTTCACAAAGTAGAGGTAACGTTTGTGTACACGCTACCCTCTCTAGACTCCACTATGTAGGATTACACTGGGTATGTTGTTGTTGTTTTGAAAAGGAAAATCTCTTTAAAAGATTTTCAAAAAAATTGTCTAAATGGGCACACGTTGAACATTATGAAGCGGATATAAAATTTAAGTCTATAAATGAAAGGATGTAGCTTAGACTTGGATAGATAATAACTCGATGGTCCCGGTTTGGCTCATACATAAAATGTTATTCATATGTTCCTAATTTATTGGATATATCTTAAGCCTACTGAATTCATGAGTCCAGATTTTATAAAATAATTAACCCAAATAATCGTTCATTCAGCCACTTAAATTAAAAATAGCTGGTAGAGGTAGAATATATGTATAATTTATGTATTATATATGTATAATTGTGTATAATCAATTTATATGGCTAGAAAAAGAAAATAATAAATATAGCCGGCTATTTGTGTAAAGATCTCTTTTTTTATAGTCGAAACCAGGCCCCTTTTTATCGGCCCATGTTGTCTTAATCTCTTAAGTTCGGCCTGGTTCTTGATTCCTAAAATCTCTCCTCACAATTTCGTAGCATGTAGAGATAGTACTGTTTAATTATGAAGGGGAAAAAATTGAAAACGTATTTGTGGAAAAAGCAAATGTGTATTTAGAGATAGTTTATTCTTAAAAGGGGTAATAATCTTAAGCCACTTGTTAGACACATTGCTTTTTGTGATGTTCCATGCATTTATTGGGAGCAGTGGTTTTGGCAATAAGATAGAGTCATGTCTCAAATTTTCTTTAGAAAGAGACGTTCTGAAATTAATATAGAGGCAAAGGATGATACATCAATAGCTAATAAAGATCAACCATTTTGCTTTTTTTACTTTTATATGAGTAGGTGCTTGCAGCTCGCTCGCTATCTACTAAATGAGTCACTCCCTAATCTTATCTTTAATCCCAATCAAATTGAAATCAAATTAATAAAGTGAGAAAGAAAATAATAAAAAGATTCGATATGGTGCTCACTAAACCTCAGAAATATCTAATAAGTCGAGTCTTAATTATGTGAGTCATATAGAACGTCAACGCATAAAATGGGGGTTATAAGTAAGGAAAATATAGGACACATTTGTAATGGAGAGGACCTAATTGAATTAGTAACAGAGGACTAAAATAAACTATGGGATCATTTGAACCTTTTTCCTATTTTATAGGATAAATTAATATTAAATACTGAAATCATAGGCAGGGTAACGTCGCTTTGGCCGAGTGGTTAAGGCGCTTGCCTGCTAAGTAAGTGGGTTTTCCCCGCGCGAGTTCGAATCTCACAGGCGACGTTTAAGTTATTTTGAGCCACTGATCTTTTATTTCTTACATTTTTGTCTTTATCTCAATTTTATCGATCTCTAAGTCACATTGATTAAATTTTATATATATATATATACAGACTATAGTCATTGCGTATCTTTAATTTTCAACAGCAAACTTGAAATTAAATAAGACATTTCACACGAATTGTTTGACTACATGAGATAAATATAATATTATCGAACAAATGAACTAATAGCACTATACATGCAATGTTTAAGTAAATATTATTTACCCCAACTTTGCTTTGAAAAATTGGGTAAATAAAATAAATAATGCAATGGCAAACTATTAAAATAAATAAACAAATAAGAAAAGGAACTAGCAGCTAATATATAACTGAACTAACATACATATTTGCAGTGAAAATGACATTGTAACTTATAAACCGTTATAACTGAGATGTCATAATCATGTAACTAAAATTGCCAAAATCAAAGAAAATGAACGCATTACTTAAGATATAAATAAGGAATCTGTTTGGATCATGGGCAAAACCTTAATTCATTTTTGATTCTTTCTTTCTATTCGTGAATTGCAAGTTTGGGAAATTGTAAGTTTATGTGTAACCAACTTTAATATTATCGAAAAATCAATTGATGAAAACGAAACTGAAAGCTACTTGAGAGACGTACTATCGTGCATGGCTTTTCAATTTATTCTTTAATTGGTAGGTTATAAAATGAACTTGAATTTGTGATTATTTGTGAAATAAAAACTTAATTTGAGTTAATTTTTGTACACTAACAGTTTAAAGAATTTTTATATTATTAAGTTAACTAAAAGATAATACATGTAATTGTCAATAAAAGTGACAAGTTATTAACTGCAACAGGTTAAAATATATTTATAATGTAAAAACCGATAGACGAAAACGAAATCAAAAGCCACTCGAGAGACGTACTACCGTGCATGGCTTTTCAATTAATTCTTCGTTTGGTTGGTAAAACGAATCTTGGATTTCTCATTTTGCAATATAAACTTTAGTTGGATTAAGACTTCTCAAGGCAATTTTCGCTAGTGATTTTATAGTGTATAAAGTTTAATTACATTAATATAATAAATAATATTTTAATAACATTAGTGTTATAATAAATAAAGTTCAATAACCAGAAATCGAAATAATAGCATTTGACCGAGCTTGTCGAGTTGGGTGGTCATGGTCTAGACGGATCTTCATTTCCCTATTTCTTCATTAATTATGTGAAAAAATAAATAATTTGTTTCCTTTTGGGGTGAGAGAAAAGATAGAGGGTGATTGATTTAGGGTTTTTCTTATACACCATAATGGAAGACAATTAAATATACCTTATCTCGGTCTTATGTCACATCAGAACATTGACTAATTAATTCTTCCATAAATGTGAGATCAAATTTGGAAGTGAAGTTTACTTTGCCTTGTATGTTTTTTAATCTATATGCCAATCTTAAACCTAAAAGCCTAGAAGGAAATAGGTGGAAGAAACAAAAATACAGGCGCCTATTCGGTGCGAGTAAGTTTTTACCATGCTAATAGCCTGTTTGGCCTGAAAAAATTAGCTTATTTTGAAAAGTGCTTGTGTTTGGCTAATCATATAAAAAGCACTTTTGAACAACAATTTGTGTTTGGCCAAGCTTTTCAAAAAATATTTTTTAAGTGTCAAATTACGAATAAGGACCTGAAGAGATTTGCTTAATAGTTAATGTTGTATAAGTAGATAAATAATTATGAATATTTATTATTAAAGATAATTATTAAGTTTTTTATTTTATTTAAGTAAAATATAAAAATAGAATTGAAAAGCACTTTATTTTTCAAGATAATTTAAATATATCAAAAAATCATTCAATAAATACGAAAGTTCATCCCAAAAATTATTATATATTACTTAATAGTTTAAATTAAGTAAGGTTCTTTTGGTATATATAATATTTTGATAAGGGCATTTTTGGTAGGAAGAAAAGTCAAAATTAATTATGTTTCTGCTTCTTAAAAACTGCTTCTTCTTCTAGCCAGAAGTATTTTTTTTTCGAAAAAAGCTTGGCCAAACATGGAGTTGTCAATATGGGTCGGGTCGGGTTAACCCACCCAGCCCACATGGGCTTTAGCAGTTGACGGGCTAGGCTGGGCTAGCCCACAATTTTGATGGGCCTTATAATGGTTAGCCCACCCAAGCCCTATGTGGGCCGCGGACTCTCACGGATCGACCCATCATTTTAAAAATATAATTTTAGATTTTTTAAGTACTAACCTAAAAAAAGATAAATATTTAAAAGTAAAAAAAATATCTTATTGGAAAAAATTCGCAAAACTTAATAACTTTTTATACTATTCTAATATATCACAATAAACACTAAAAAAGTAAAAAACAAGACTATATTTCATTCGCTAAAAGTCAAAACTCAAAACAAACTATTCAAGAGAACGTCTATGATGCTTATAGGAAATCCAACACACCATCTTCATCAAACATAAATCCGTTCGTGATAAGGTTGTCTTAACATATCCAGTCTCATCTACATCTACAATTCATATGCAATATTAATTAGTTAAATATTAAGAATAATTAAATTTTAAAAACTAATAATATTCAAATTCACAAAAAAATATTACCAGTTTGATTTTGAAAAAAGCCGTGCAACTAATTTCAAGTTGTAACAAGTGTTTGGACATTTTCATGATGGATGCATCTCATGTACCTGGTATGGACACGCCCACCAATGCTAAATGTTGATTCTGATGCTAGTATGCTACAATGTCATATACTTTTTATATTTTATATATTTCAAATGAATATTTTTAATTATTAGGCCCACGGGCCGGCCCAATTCAGCCTCAGTCAAGCCTTACGGGTCGCATGCTTACTCGTGTCGGGCTTAAAAGTCTCGTTTTTAAATGGGCTCCAAAAATTCTAGCCCAACCCTACTAAATCATAGGCTGGGTTGGGTTGGCTCGGCCCAACAGGCCAATCCCATATTGACGGCTCTAGCCAAACACCTCAAATTGAGAAAAAAAATAAAGCACTTTTTTTAAAGGAAAAAAAATACTTTTGCCTTGGCGAGAAACTTGGTCAGACATGCTATAAAAGTGTATAACAGTGTGACTAACCTCATTAGTTCCCTAATTTGTTATTACGGTTATTTAATAAAATAAACTATAAAACATACTGTAAAATATAAATGGAGGAAAAATAATTAGAATCACATTCAGATCTTTTTTACGTTCCAATCTTAAAAAAGATCGAATTCATGACTATCCTCTCTTCCTTCTCTCATTTTTAACTTATACACATTAAAAATAAAATACTCTTATACAATTAGGGTGCTTTAATTTGTTGTAGCACAGTTTTGCCTTATTGTTTTGTTAGAGTAATTTCATTTATTATGGGTAATTATTCCTAATTAACTTATAAGTGATATCGATCATATACAAAAATAATTATACTATTTAAAGAAGTTAAACTATTCTTTTAAAGAAAAAACATATCCTCCCTTTCTAATTGTGCCCAAAAGCTGACCTCATGCCAATGCATAATTTACGTAGTCAAACAATCGTGTCAAAAAGATATTCAGAAACCTTCCAGACAAATACCTATATTAAAGTCAGATCAGTTAGTTATGGAATGTCATAAATCTTGAGGTGAAATGATTTAGGGAAGCACTTACTTTCATTCTGTGGCTAATTACCTTTTAACTATACAGAAATCACTTTAATTTGCCTCCTAACCTAAATCGACAAAAGAATATCTATCTTAGAGCTTTTTCTTGTAAAGACACCTCTCACCTGCAAACCCAACAGGCATGGAAATGGATACATGACTGAAAATGTAATGGGCAAACATTACTTTTAGTCTGTGATCGAAACTATATATTTGGTAACAGTAAATATATATATATATATATATGAATAATTATAAATTTTATATATTTTTTGACTATCATTTTTATATCGGCTATACAATATTATTTTTCGAAATGCATTCGCACTAAAGGATCGTTTGGTTCCAAGGTGGAATATCCAGGAATAACGGTCCTGGAATTATTATCCCACCTCCAATATAAGATACTAGTTAATATCAAGATCTTTTGGTATAAAATTTATAACGGTATTAACTAATATCCATAACCAAACATAAAATAAATGTAATCTCACATTCTATTTAGGGATTAGTATTCTAATCCCGGTAACCAAACGACCCCTATAGGTTAAGACAGATCATAAAAAGAAATCACTTCATAAGTTTTCTCTGGAATTTGAACCTTTGTCTCTATCATTTCACTTGTTCAAATATTAAAATTATTCCCAATTTTATTATAACCTTTTCATTGATATCTAGCACCAGATAAAAGATAATCTCAAATCTCACCTTCTATTTCTGTTACTTATTGTAGTGGCGGGCGTTCGGTACTTCAGTACGGTATTTAATAATTACAGTTCGATACTTTGGTATTTAGTATATTAATTGTGCGTACCAAATACCGTACCAAAGTAGTTCGGTACTGTTCGATATTTTCTTATTTAGTTCAGTATAGTTTCGCTACGATTTCGATAACATATTGTACACGGTTGAAACCGGGCTCATCTATTGTATGACAAGTCAGGACTCAAACGTGACAGGTTGAAGCTTGACCCCGGATTATATCGAACCAAGGCGTGAAGTCAAATCATCGAGCTCGTGACTCCGGGACCGAACAAGATCGAGAAAACTTTATCGGGCCGAATAGCGGAAGGCCAAAAATTCGCAATCGGTTGGATATCACGGCAGAAATCTCGGCACTATCAAGGAGAGGCTGATTAATTAGCAAATTATGAGATTTTTACCTTTTATAATTGTATTGTGTACGGGTAAAACCGAGCTCGGTGTTCGATCGAGCTTGTGAAATGGAGGGCCAAGGTCGGTACATCTGTAATTGGGTAAAAATATAAGTCCGAGGTTCGATCTCACATCCAACATGGTCAACCAATGGCGGAATATAATATTCAAGATTGGACCCAAAGCATCATCAAAACTAAGCCATCAAGATTATCAGATTTGCCCTCGAGTCTACCGAAGGCGTAACCGGTCCTGTTTCTGACGGTCTCGAAGAAAGCTCTGCCAACTCATCCGACAGGTGTCCGTGATTCTTGCCATTAACCAATCTTTATGGTAGAAATCACGGAATTAGCCAAAAAAGGGAATCAACAGTCTTCAAAATCAAGGACTTATATTTTTTATAGTACAATAAAATAATACCCCAAAGGGTAGGTCTCCCTCAATATATAAAGGGGACTTGACAATTCATTAAACACATTGTAACACATATCAAAAAAGCAATATACTGTTATCTCTAGCTTTGGCACAGTTCATTTTACTCCGGCATCGATAATATTAGTTCTAGCTCGAGAGAGATTAATCTCCCAAGGCTAGGATTGCTCAACTTGCGTGGTTTGCATTTATCTTTTATCTTTTATTTCCATAATTACTCTGATTTTTTACTCTGTATCAAATTTGATCACGTATCCTTAAAACTGTGTCCAAATTCAATTATTATCCGATTTTGAGGGTAACCACGTACCAAGCTCTATAATATTACGCAACAACAAGAAGCTCCTAGATGAAAGGATTCACTAGATTCATCTATGATTCACAGAAAAACATGTCCAAACTTTTAGACATATTCTTTGATGATCAAAGAGAATGCATTATAGGGCAGCGAAAGGGTAAAAGCTCATGAGATTTCCATTTCTCAGTGTAGGACAATAGGACTGTAGGAAGTATTTCGGTATATTGGTATACTGAAATATCTAGCACTCAATATCGAATACCGTATCAAAATATTGAAATACTAAAAAATTTATACCGAAATATCGAAAAAACTTATACTGAAATATTAAATTAATTCGGCCCTATTCGAAATTCGACTTTTTGGATATTTTGCTCACCCCTAACTTATTGTGCTAGGTTTCTTTATTACCCTAGCCATAATTTCATTTTGAACTGATTAACTTCCCTATTGAAAATGACTGTGTTGCTACCTTTAGGAGTGACAGTGAAAAGGAAAAAAACTATCATTGTTCTTTGAATTCTACCATTAAGGTTAAGTAGTAATTAATGTTATGACTGCAAAGTCCTAATGACAATTAGCGCAAGCTGACTTTGCACTCTTTTATGTGGAAAGTTCGTATTCCAAGTGGACTTATCACCTTCGAGATTAAACCCCATTAAAGGAAAATTTTACTTGCGTGTCATATCCATAATCCTTGATTAATATCCATAATCGTTGATTTTTCACAATACTACGCAAAACATGCAAGCGCACACATAGATAGAAAAAACATATCATACACGACGACGGCTAAGAATATCCATTAAAAGAAGCAGACGAATAAGATTGTTTTTTAAGCACGAATAAAAGGCGATCTAATTATTTATCCATAAGATAGCTTGTTCAATCCACTAATAAAAAACATAATTGCTTACATTTCAAAAGGTTTTGTACACGAAAGACTAATAGACAACATCACTAATCTCTACAATATTCATATGTGACTATACATATATTCCTTCAAAAGTACATGGTGATTATTACAAACATCAAATTGAAGTAAAAATGACCGAATTACCCTATTTCTAATTACATCATTTGAAGTATAAGGTAATGCAAAATATCCTATACAAAGAGTTAGGTGCATTGCAGGCAATAAAAGTATATATCTACCAGGAAATGATCCTTATTCTCATGAGAATCTTTACCCTCTTATCTTCAATTTCCTGTCCAAATTTATCTCAATATATGAGGTTTTATATGAACTATATAGTATTGAAATTATGTGGTCTAATATTGAAAGAAAAATAAAAGGTCTTGATATCCATAGGAAAATTAAGGTTGTTCTAGGGTTATTCAACTTGGAAATCAAGAAAAGGGAAAGGTGAAACATCTTTCATCAATTCCTCCAAGTCCCACTCTCCCACTTTTAGATCATCTCCTTCCCAATAATTCCCTATCCCTCCAAAATTCTCTACTTTGATATTACTACTACTATTGAAATGGCTAGTCAAGTTGGTCATATTGTTATTAGGGTTATTGTTTTGGCTGCTCCTTTCAACTAAATTCCCACCTTCAACATTTTGATACTCAATACTTACACTCTCCAATGGTGGAACATAGATCTCTCCTTCAATTCCAAGATTTCCTCCAAATATCCCATGATTATTCCCATAAAAAAGACTTCCATTAGTCACATTCCCTCCTTGTGCCATGCATGGTTGTGTAGTCAAGTATGAAGGTGCACCAAATCTACTAGGTATGTTCATTAGACTGTGCTCGAGCGTTGGCAAAGGATCGATAATGGTGTTTAGGGCCATCGATGAGGAAGAAGACGACGTTGAGTCCATGTACATGGTCATTAGGTTATGTTTTTCCATTGACATGAACCCTTGATTGATTCCCATGTTGAGATCTTTGCAGGGTTCTGAGGATGAATCACTTGCATTTGGTGATGGTGTAGAAGAAGATGATGAATTCTTTAGCCTCTTTTTCAATGTCGAATTCCAGAAATTCTTGATTTCATTATCAGTACGTCCAGGCAAACGTCCAGCTATTTGTGACCACCTTTGAAATAGAAAAAAGGAAATAGGAGCCAACATATAGGTCAAATTGTGTAAAAGTGAAAGTGAGACATGCATGTACGTAGTTTAATTTTATTATTTGTTTGGAAATGTTATTCTTAAAAAGAAGATTGTAAAATGGCAAGTGGAACAAATTCTAACTCTAAGGCCAAGATGCTAAAACACTTGATCAATATTTATTAAAATCCATCTTTAATTTGCCCTTTTGACTAAGAAGAACTAAGTGCTTAATTATGTGAAACAGCCTAAATGAGAACAGCGCACATGCATGTTTTATAATTATATTTCTTGTTTGTTAATATTATTAGGATTTAGGATTTTACTTATAAAAAAAAACTACTTCCCCTCCGCCAAATTTGCTAGCTAAAAAATTAAATAGATATGCTATCAACTTCTATAATCATCAATTAACTTCTAATCATACAGTATAACATATAAATTAAGAAACCTATGATATTACCTATCTTTCCTTATTTAAATCCACAAAATTTTATAATAAATAAAATACCTCCTATTAAATGACCAGTTGGCGAGATGTCTATTTTCTTCTTTGCTTCTTTCCTCTTCCAATTAGACAAAATCTCAATATATATATTTATCAGAAAAATAAAGAGAAAGATTCATTCGTTAAGTAACATCAAATTCTTGAAAAGAATGTGAACTCCATTAATTGTAAGCAAGTAACCAAAACTACAAACCTTAAACAGATGGAGATTATCAGACTTTAATTTAGGGGATGCTAATGCAATTCTAGAAAACATTAGGGATTGTCCAGTGGTAGACCTAATTGTGTGTTTAATTACAAAGAAATTAAATTAGGCGCGCAGAATAATTTGGTGGATGTTAACTCATTGAAAACGTATAACTAAAGATATGCATGTCTATAAATCATATTATTAAGCTGTTGAAGTCAATAACATCATGATTAGCTTTATCATGTTGCCAATGAAGATTACCTGGAATTCACTGTGTTGTCCCCTTAATATTACTAAGATTCATATATATATATATAGTTTCCTTCTTCCTACCAACCACCCTGGCGGTGAGATGGGGTGGAGAACAATTACCTAATTTATATATATACTAACACTGCTGTAATGATTTTAATGTTATGAGTG
>AWOL01S0042956.1:0-24893 GCA_000715115.1 Nicotiana otophora
TATATATATAATTGCTCTTCTTCTAGCTCTTAAAGAGTTAAGAAGAAGTCAAGCCTCGCGCCGTCGTCGTCGCTCGCTCGGCTCGGCTTCGGGTTTCGGCTTCGGCTTCGGATTGCCCATTTTCTTTCCCGGATTATATTAAATCCCAGAATCTTTCCTTACGAAATTTTCTGATCTTCTTCTTTTTCTTCTGCACAAAAAATTCCAGTGTGTTTTTACAGCCTTCGAGTGGCTCGCTGTTCACCGATATTTTGGTACCAACACTCTGGTGAGTTAAATCGTTCTATCCTGGGAGGATATATTCCAGCACTTCGGGTAATTGAGGGGAATAATTTTTTTAAGGACACACTGTGTATTCAGTGGGCTCGATTTATTCCTATACTATTTTTTCAGAATTTATTTCGTTAAACAAGTATTACTAACTTTCTGTTTTGTTTATATATTTCAGAAAGTTTAATTGTTTATTACAGCAATACAAATTTATAACACTCATTGCCATAGTCCAAAAGTTGAATTTAATATCTGCCAAAAAAATTAGTTAAATATACTAAGCAGAAAAAAGGGTGATTTGCACATATAGGATACTTTTGTGCCGTTATTATTTTTTGACCTCGGTAATAAAAAATTTGAGTAAAAAGACCAACGCTTTAATTTAAAGTACGTTAGGTAGAAGTTTTGCCATAAATCCTGACGGATCAACAGAATTTGCTTCAAAATTCTGACGATCATCAGAAACATGCTTAAAATTCTTATGCGNTTCCAGCACTTCGGGTAATTGAGGGGAATAATTTTTTTAAGGACACACTGTGTATTCAGTGGGCTCGATTTATTCCTATACTATTTTTTCAGAATTTATTTCGTTAAACAAGTATTACTAACTTTCTGTTTTGTTTATATAAGTTCAGAAAGTTTAATTGTTTATTACAACAATACAGAACAATAACACCTCCTCTCTAAGACAGAGACAGCGGGCGAATTGTAATCATGAAGAGGGAAGATGAACACCCAAGTGATTTCTCACCAAAGATCGATCGGAAAGCTGGATGCCCCAAATTATTTTCCTCCAAAGCCTTGATCTGGGATATGCCAAATTGTTGTTAGCCAAAGCCACAATGATGAGGATGTTCCATGGACTTTCTCGCCAAAGGCTGCAAAGAGAGATCCTTCATGTACTTTTGTCGCCAAAGTCACAAGGATGGGGACGCCCAAATCTCTCTTGCCGAAGCTGCAAAACAAAGAGGATATGCTTCCCAAGTCACATTGTGCAGATTGTAGTGTCGACTTCAAATAATTGTGTGGGTCATTCCAAAGTGTGCTGAGCTTCCATATTCAGAGTGAATGTAGGTCTTGAAACCTAGTTCTTACAGGATCAAGCGGATTGCGATTCTGACACTCCTATCTCGAGATATGAATTTTTTGACGAGAGCACGCAAAGCTGAATGAACCGGCATGCCGAAACTTGTTTCTTGAATTCTGATAATATTTGGGAAGATCTAGGGATAATCTGATAGTGATCCTCAGATATATCGTAGCTCTGAAAGTCTAGCTTCCGTCGAAGCAAATCACTCGTGATTTCGACGTTCCTACACCAAGATATGAGTTTTTTGGTTAAGACGCGCAAAGCTGAATGTCGAGCGCGACAGAACTTAAGCCAGGTTTAGGAAGCTCACCGGGGATGATACAATGAGAATTTAAATTCAAATTCTTGACATGTTGCGGCACTCTTAGTCTAGTTTCAAAAGAATCAAGGGTCTTGTATTCTCGATACCCCTGCGAGGAGATATGAATGTTTTTCTGCAGAATGCACAAAGCTCACGATTCCTGACAGCTTCTGCGACAAAGAGAAAGGGGGGGGNCAAAGCTCACGATTCCTGGCAGCTTCTGTGACAAAGAGAAAAAAAGGGTCAATCGTAGTCAAGTCCAAAAAGGTGCGACTATCGCATATTTCGTCACTGGAAGTACTTGAGTTCTGAGTCCAGCAACATGCGAGATGTTCAAGTATGAGTTCAAGGCATTGCCCAAAATTAGTGACAGGTAAAGAATGATGGAAAGAGAGCTTACCAGTGAGACTTTCAAAGGAAGCTAGCGAAGAGTTAAGAAATTCCAAGAATAGGTGGTGAGCATGGCTGCATGGTATGCTCCTTATATAGAATATTGAGTCGGTTCTTTGGCTTGTTGAACAAAATTTTCCTTTAAAAGAAAAGCCAATTCCTAGTTGACTTGGAAATATTTTATGGTAAAAAAAAAAAAAAAAAATTCTTGTAAGACTTCTCATTTGGAAGCTTGTATGAATAAGAGGAGGGTTGGAAAACTATTCTACATGGAATGAATTAATTCCATAAAAAGAGTAAAAGAGGGTCTCGTGTAAAATTTGTAACGACCAAAAGGCTTAGGGAAAGCTCCCATTCCTATTTTTCAAAAGATAAGGATACTTAGGAAAATCTCCAACTCCTCTTCAAAATAGGAATGAGCTTCATTGTAAGAACAATTTGGGCAAATTATGGAAAGTTTTTAGCATTAATCCAAAAGAGGCAATTTACGTTTCCTCTGAGCTTATTCGTAATTAAAGCTATTATCTACGTATAATGAGCTTATACTTAGCCATCAAATTGGTTTGTTTCTCGAAGACAATCAGTTTGCCAAAACAAAGAAAAAAAAAGAAATTCCAAATAAGGAACGTTTGGTACATTGATGGGCGATTAAGATACTCCATTCGAGGAGTAATTTTTCTACTGGGTTCTTGCATGCCGCGAGAAAGTCATTAACTTATCTTCAAAAAAATAAAAAGCAAGGCAAAACTACATCGTCCATTCTATCTAGATTAAGACCTTCTTCATTATGCCAGGTCACACTTAAAAATGTCCATTGGCTCCACAATGATTCAAATCATGTCTTCAATTTACGATAATTCTACACCTCGACAAGCTTTGAAGCAGGGGGCATTTGTAGACAATTAAAATTTTATTAAATTTAAATCCATAAGTAATTTGGATCTTATCATATATTAAATATATATTAGTCCAAATGATACTATAGGCTAGTATAATCAGGTCGATTATTTAAATCTAAAATAAATTGATTTAAATAAAAGTCCAATGTATTATTGGGCTAGCCCGTCAATTGGTCTTCTATAAAATGAGTTGGCCGATAAGCCTCAAGCCTAATGACCCACTAGGGTTTTTCTTGGAGACTACTCCACCCCACACCTATATAAAGGGGTCAAAGGAGAAGGCTAAGGAGGAAGTAAGCAGAAGGTTAGGCTAAAGAAGCTCTGAAGAATAACATCAAGGTCTCCATTCATATCTGCAATCTTCGTCTGTGGTCAAATCCCAAAAGCGAATGCAAATCATAAGCAGGCGACTTTAAATCTTCCGTTCGTGATAACCCAACAACAAATCCTGATTCGTGACGACCTTCAAATTGTTCGTGACGCACTACAAAATTTGAAATCTGTCAAGTTCAAGATCAAGCTCTCAAGCTCTTTAACCAATATTTAGAGTTGGAGAAGAACACTCCACAATTAGTGAAGACACCCACAAAAAGAGAGATCAATCATCAAGTAAATAGTTCTTCAACAAAGGAGTGATCAACGGAGTTCTTCCCGGAGATCAACCCGTAACAACAAAGTGTTGCTCGATGTTCTTGGCGATTAAATACATCACAAGGAGGTCTGCATCATCCTACATTCGAGAAAGACGCTTCTCAAGCCCTCGAATCATGGAGAATTTTAGAGAGGAGAATCAAGGGATACATAGAATTGTACTCACAAATATTTATCAATAAAATCTCTTTTTCTTCATATTATTTTTGTTGCAGTTTATTTTCCGTACTACAAAAATTTGTTGTGAGTACGCCCAAAGTTCTTATTGTTTTTTTTTTTTTTTTATCATTTCCCCATTTTATGTTTTTCCTTTTCAAAAAAATAATTCGCTATTAGTTTCAAAGATAAAAACACACATTAAAATTTAAAATATAATCACGTGAATAACAGGAGGACCAAAATAAGAATAAGTACTATTGTAGGGACTAAAATTACATTTTTCCTTAAAAAATTTCTTAATTTATAGATTCTTCAACTCTGACTTGACAAATAGAACGTTGTGGGAACCGGCCGATTTACGGTCTAAATTTTTGTTATAGATTCTTATGGTCGTCTTAATTTTTGTTCAAAAATTTACGGTGCAACAACTTTGTGAAATAAATTACGTGCCAAAATGAAGATGACAAATAATAAAATGAATCACACCTCTCGACATATCCATCATACTGAAGTTATCGAGCACAAGTCATCAAAATTACTAGGTTGAGTTAAAGGTTTTTAAGTGCATTAAGAAAAATTGGAAAGAGACATTGCATAAAAAGTTAGGCAATATCCGTGTATTGTAACTCGTTGTGGGAACCGGCCGAATATCATGAATATCCTTTTTGCTCTTTCTCGGCTCGTGTTAGTGGTAATAGTGTTGGTTATACTTGTCGATTTACAAGTTTTTTTTTGTTTTTTCTTCTTTTTTGGAAGCAAAGAATGTGCTTTTCACGTGTGCGCATTATTGTTGATTTCTCTCTTTTTTCTGGAGTAAGAAATTCAATAGGGATTCAAAATCTGCGAATCCTGCCCGATTTTGATTTTCGCCCCCGCGGGAGACATAGTAAATAGTTAAATTTATAGATCATAGTAGTTAGCCAACCTCTCTAACTAACATACGATACAATTTCACTTCACGGTATGGCCAAAGACTTGAAATGAATCCAAGTGGAGGTTCTTTCTTAGGGCGTAAAGAATAGCACGCAAAAGACAGCCTGGAAAGACAAAGACAAGATTTCAACATAAAAAGCGGTGGATGAGCGGTAATGGCTGGGGAAGGGGGCAAAAACAATCCATCTATCCCCTCCAAAAGGGGGATTTTAGTAAACAACCAAATATGATACTCGGGCTAAGGGTCATCGGAGCATCAAGCAACGCAACCCGGTTCTACGCACCAGTTCATTCAATTGCTCTGTCATAAAGAAAGGGAAGGTTGTAAACTCGGCGGGTTGCTCATTGGATTTTGATGGAATTCAGTGACAGCCCACTCCTTAGGTCCAAGGTGCCTTCCAATGGCAATGAGGGTTCTCATCTAGGGGAGTTCACAGTGGTGAGCTCTTTGCCGAAAGAGGTCTCCGCCAACCCAACGACTTTCCGATGTGATTTACAAGCAGTGGGGCACTGATGTAACGAAATATCGTAGCATTGTTGGCGCCCTTCAATACCTCACTCTCACTATCGTATATCTACAGGCTGTAAAAGTCATCTTACAATATATGAAGGTTTTTCTTGGGTTTGGCCTAACCATCACTCGGGGACTTTTTTTCCTTAGAGACTGCTCTTGACTTTAATCATACCCACTAGCAGTATTTTCTGGCCAAATCAAGGATTTAGGGCTACAACACTATAAAAATTTATTTTAATTAGTAATATATATGACTAGAAAGATAGATCCATCCATTTATCCTATCCTATCCGATTTAGATTTTGATATCTAAAAAAGAATCGATTTCATTTAACGTTTGATGTCCCCAATGGAAGAATGAGTGATTTATTCCCCTGTGGATCATGGCCTCACCACTCGGTCCTCGTTGGCCAGCGGGGGATTCGGTATAGCAACTCAGGTTCGTTTGCGCTGCGCGTTCCCGCTGGACTGGACACATATTACCTGTAGGAAGTATGGTTCCAAAAGTGACTTTGGTTCGCCAGTTCAGGCTCAACTCCTTGCTTTATGAAGCTATAGTTAAGGTGTATGGGGTCTTACCGTCTAGCCGTTGGTACTCTGTATCTTCACGGAGAATGCAATTTCACCGGGTTCATGTCGGAGACTGCGGGGTAGTCGTTACACCATTCGTGCAGGTCGGCAACACTAGAAGCTAAGCAAAGTCACGAAGTTGGCTGACTATGCTCGAGCAGAGCTCAAACCCGGAGGTGGTGGCTGAACTCGCCGCAGAGTTTAGGAGCGAACAAGACTATCTTGGTGAATACAATATGAACCGGCTGCTCACCGCTGAAGCACTCAAGGGATTCATGCTTGAATATCGAGTTGGATACAAATCACGAGAATGTGTATTTGTTCTCGAATCTGTTATTGAGAGGAAAAGGATTAAATCCTTTTAAGAAATAAAGTTTTGATCGGAATATGAATCAGACCGAAGGACCCTTTAACTATTTAATGGATAATAGAACGAATCACACTTTTACCACTAAACTATACCCGCTACAATCCGATTATTGTATACACATACAACTTTTGTCTAACAGGGGAATTGTGATAATCAAGATAGGATAAGATAGGGTCGTTACAAAATCATCCAAATTAGAGTGTTGATCTTACTCAATGGCCGCCTCTGAGAGTGAGACATTGTATTGTGTCTATGTAGCGATTGGACAGAAACGCTCAACTGTGGTACAATTAGTTCAAATTCTTTTAGAAGCGAATGCTTTGGAATATTCTATTCTTGTAGCATCCACCGCTTCGGATCCTGCTCCTCTACAGTTTTTGGCCCCATATTCTGTGTATTCCATAGGGGAATATTTCAACATCGACTCATCCCAATCTTTAAGGAAGAGATAGGTGATTTTATTTAATGATAAGGTTATTAATCAACAGAGAAAAATAAAAATTCTTAAAAAATGAGATCAATTCAGAAGCCCGTATTTATTAGTTTTAAATATAGCAGACATAATTCCATTTGTCTAATTTAGGACCTTAGGATAGATTTTGACTCTATCCCACGAACATATCAAGATAAGGAATAGGAAAGGGTCCTTAGATTTATTTGTGACCTCTGAGGAGCCGTATGAGGTGAAAATCTCACGTACGGTTCTGTAATAGCGATGGGCATAGTGATGTTATCATCGACTATGATTATCTAACAGTTCAAGTACAGTTGATATAGTGGAAGCGCAGTCAAAATATGGTTTTTGGGGGTGGAATTTGTGGCGTCAACCCATCGGGTTTCTCGTTTTTCTAATTTCTTCTCTAGCCGAGTGTGAAAGATTACCTTTTGATTTACCAGAAGCAGAAGAANTGATGGATATAGTGATGTTATCATCGACTATGATTATCTAACAAGGGATTCAGGTTCTCTTTTAAAAGGATTGGATTTGCTGCTTGCCTTCTGCACCTTGATCTGTCTACTTCTATTTTGACTAATCTCAATCTGTGTACTGAGTAAAAGCGAAATATCTTCTCTCAATTCTTGGCAGAGGGAAGCCCCATGACCGACCGAACCGAGGCTGGGGTAGATTAAGGAAGAGAAGATTTATTGAATGCCCTCCTCTTGATCTGAGGTGCAAAGAGAAAGATTTCTTTTTTATGACTTCCACTTATAGATCTTGGCCCAGAAAAGTGACCGATCAAGGCAGGGGTTCGGTATTCCTTTGTCGATGGCTGACCCCGCTCTTTCCTTTCACCGGTTGGTTCTTTTGAGAGATACGATTGGGAGGAACTAATTCAAACCCCTCCGGTAAAATAAGAACAGCCCCCACGTTCAACCCCCTAAATAGGAAGAGATTCGTATGGAATTAGCATGACCCAACGATCAAACCATAGGGGCCCGCCCCGTGAGACCAGAGTGGGCGTGCTAGTGCTACTAATTGAGTGCCAGCATGTCCGTGCATATCTTAAATCATGCTTTTCACAAGTTTGGTACGCTAGAGAGTGACGAAGGAACACTATTCTCTATTCTAGGTCTCTTCCTCACTGAGGAGCAAGCGATATACTAGCACGTACTCCTATCAAAATGAGAAGCAGCAAGCGGAACTTGAACTTGAAGAAGCGAGCCTCTATCAGAGAAAGCCATTGGCCCTGACCTGCCTAAATGGAATTCATATCTCCTTCGTCTGGTCGAGAACGGAGGGGAACTGGACTCTGTGTTCTTGACCAGTTGAAAAAATTGTTAGCTAACCTTTGGTGAGGCGGTGATGAAAACAAAAAAAAGCTTCACTGGATATATTTTGAAAATCAAGAGGTAGTTGCAGCAGGAGAAGCACCCCAAAACCCCTGAGATCACTCGACCCCGACCGGTCAATCTCCTATCATTGCTATCTCGTGCATTAAGGGTTGGCCATGGGGAGATACCGTCTGTGATCCATGGATCTCGGATTGGTGATCGCAGCATCAAAAAGAAAGTCTGAATTTTCTACGGAAGCCGGCTCAAAATATTTGATCTTAGGTGCATTTTCTTCTGGAATATTATTGTTTGGGTATAACCGGACAACTACCGATATCCGCCAATGGCTGAGATGTTCAGTCGACTCCTTCCCCCTTTGTGGGGGGTCCCGACCCCTACGAGTGAGCAGAAAAAGGAGTGCCATCTTCCTTATTCTTTGACTATTAATTCATGTGCACAAACATCCCTCACAAAGATAAGCGATTTCTTTATCTTCGACGACATAATGCCTCACCTGCCCTCTGCTACACATCTCTTTCGTTCGCCCTAGACCCACCCACCAAATCGAAAATTGATGAAAGATTGGTCTGGAAGGATCCAAAATGTAATTAAGGCGTATGAGGCCTATACTAGTGAGGTATGCGGCCCTAACTAGGATTATGGAATGCATTTCTTAAGAAAGGTGGAAATAATTGATTCTCTCTCATGAGGAGTTCCAGCACGGTGTTGAGCTTAAAGAAAATACCAACTTCGCTACCTACCTGGGTACGAATCCTACTGAGAGGTCCATTAGAGATCAGAAATTATTGAAGAAACAACAAGATCTTTCTTTTATCCCTTCCAGGTGATTGGAAAATAAAGAAATGGTTAATATATTCAAGATAATTACGTATTTACAAAATACCATCTCATTTCATCTTATTTCATCAGATCCGGGATGTGATATGGTTTCGAATGATGAACCGAATATGGACAGTTCCAATAAGATTTCATTCTTGAACAAAATCTATTTTTTGATTTATTTCATCTATTCCATGACCGGAACATGTGAGGATACACATTACACTATGATTTTGAATCAGAATAGAGATTTCAAGAAATGGCAGATCTATTCATTCTATCAATAACCGAGCCGGATCTGGTGTATCCAATTTTTTTTTAATAATATTCAAGAAAAGAGTCTTCTAGAAAAAATTATAGAATTAGAGGAAATCCTTTTCTTGGACGAAATGATCATGGAATACTCGGAAATACATCTCTAAGAGTTTGGGATAGGAATCCATAAAGAAACGATCCAATTAATCAAGATACAAAATGAGAATCGTATCCATACGATTTTGCACTTCTTGACAAATATCATCTATTTTATTATTCTAAGCGGGAATAATGGGTGGGAAATTGACATATGTAAATCCTTTAGCAAGTAGGAGAGTCATCAAATTTCATAAGTAATGATAGCTAACGCTTTGTATTCAGCTTTTGCACTAGCGCGGGCAACTGTTGGTTTCTTTTTAGAGCCCTAAGAAATTAGATTGTCACCAAAGTAAATGCAGAATCCAATTGTTGAGTGACGAATTGTTGGACAGCTCATAGACAAGAGATTAAAAGACGGAACATATAAAAGAGAATTCAAGGGTAAGGACGAGATGGTTTTCTTTCACAGTACCACTCCCAACAATGGGAGTAGTAGAGCCATCAGCAAGCTTTAGCTTACCCAATGATGTTGATGGGTTAAGTGAAGAGAAAATGGTACTCATACCAGAGTAGTGATCAATAGCACCGCTATCAATGATNTCCACTATTCGAGGCTAGAAGGGCAGAATCTTCTCTACCTCTTTGCACAAAAAGAGAATGAGATAACGAAGTGGATGCGCCTTGATTTCCTCAAACTCCTTACTTAATGCCACAATGGAGTCCTCACCCCTTCCTTTAGAAGAAAAAGCCTTCATATTATATTCGACTTGTATGTATTAAGCATATAACTTTTCATCACATTCAGTCGACTTTCAATTCCTTATTCTGAACCGGAACAAGAAAGAGCTCATAACCACTGCTTGTGAACAGCTCTCCTCAACTTAAGGCGCACCTACTCTTACTAGAAGTCTAGTCACTCTCAGGTCCAATTTCGATCTCTAACTAACTAACTAACTTACAACATAGGCCAAAAGAGAGATATTCAGAAAACCCGATTTTCTGTCTTAAGAACCTGACTCAAAAGAGAAAATAAGACCGGACTAAAAGAGATCTCACTTTCGACGATTGAACTTGACTTTTATATCCAGATTGGAACTGGACTGAAATGTCTTTGGATCCTGCTTAGGGCCGGCTTTTACTCCACTTTCACTTTCATATCAGGAACGTCGACTTGCACTTGCAATATAGAATTTGACTTTCCAGAATCCTTGCTCCTGGATTATATCGATAGGACTTGGAGCCCGAATAAATCTTCCGATGAGGAGTTTGAAGGGACCGGAAGAGGAAGTCCTTGCCCTCCCCCACACTCAAAACCAAAACAAAAGAGAAAAGATCAGCCAAAAGAATATCTAAGCGACAAGCGAAATGATACCGGCACAAGGTAATTTAATTCTTTAGTTTGTGGCAGAGAATTTTAGAAGACTCTCGGTTATTAAGGTCATTGATTAACAAAGCGATCTTAATAGTCATTGACGTACTAAGGAGTTATGTATTGGAGCTTACCCGTTTGCTCTTACAGTAATGAGGACGGCCCGGCGTTCGGGGATATTGCATTGCGCTTTCTATTTAAAGCAGTGTGCATCCTCACATCAGAGGGCTTGTGGAGGACAATTTAACCATTACTCACTTCGCGCACCCATCTTTCTCACACGCTTCTAGGGTATCATAATCCCCTCTTTTCATCAAAAAACTTATATACATACAAGAGGGATAATTATAGTGATTGTGTTAGTTCAGATCTATCTTTCCTTCGAAACCTTGGAAAAGGTTGTTTGCCTTGCCAAGAAGGATACGTTCTCTAGCATTATCACTCAAGTCTTGGACTTGGATTCTGTCTGCGTAGATTGACTGAACGCAGAAAACCTTCCACTGGCAGGCTATCGTGTTTTTCACAGGATTTTTCGTTACTCATGTCAGCATTCTTACTTCTAATATCTCGAGGTTTTGGCACCAAAAACCTTCCCCGATTGACAGAACATTCCGCTACTGACACCTGAAAAAGCATCTTTCAAGGTCTCGTCGCTTCAGTGAATCACTTGAGCCCCGATACATTTTCGGTGCCATGGAGCTAGACCAGTGAGCTATTATGCTTTCTTCAAAGGATGGCTGCTTCCAAGCCCACCTCCTGGTGAACCCGTGACGCCTATTGCTGAGGTTTATCATCAGTTACAAGAGGACAGACAGAGGCGTCGGGAGCTCAGTGATCGTCTTAGCATAAATACTATCAAGCGTCCCTTGCCCGAAGATATTTATGAGGATAGATTCCACTCTCAGCTAGTACGTACCTTTTTTTAAGCAAGAAAAGGATAATGGTTATACACCTCTTACCACATTCACTACTTCCAAAGAAAGAACTCAAGGACTGGACTATGGAGGTACATATCGTATGTAGTGTTGAATCCAATCTGAAACTCTTTCGAACAAGCGAGGAACGAGTGACCACAAGCTACGCTTAAGCGCTCGACATGCAGTTAGTCTTTTTTTTACTTTTAAGTAAGTAAGACCATGTCCTCTTTCCTTTCGACATCAAGATAATTGACGAAGGTGGTGCTTTGAACATTTTCGCTGGAGTCGAAAAGATTAAGTTCACTCAACTTCGATGCGACAGTCCGGACTCACGGTTGGAAGGGAAGAAAAGTGATGTTTTGTCGCAACAACTATTGGGATTGGTCGAGTTCCAGCGGGGATCAGATCTTTGCAGCCGCACGTACGAGCGGGACAATTCCCACCTCCATACTTAAGTTTCACGGATTCCACAAGATTGTTTTTGAAAGCCTATGATGCTCTAGAACACATACAGAAAGTTACCTACCGCTGATAGTTAACCTATCTTATCTTTAATGTTACTAATATCATGACTTATTATGCAACATAATAATTAACAATAATTATGTTTTAAATAATAATAGTGTTTATTGATAAAAATTGATCATACCCCGTGGCTCAACAGAATAATGACACGTAGCAGGAACAGTTTGACACATGTAAGCACGAAAGACAGAACCGGAGAACTGAAGGGGTCGACCATCCGAATCCAGAACAAGAGTAACAAAAGGGATTCACCAAGCATATATCTGAAATAGACTGGACACCTTCGGTGCCCAACTTTAATTTGGTATACTCGAGACCTTCCCGAGGTCATGGCCCCCATTTGTTATGCCATCACGGTTATGGCCGGTGAGGATCTCGCCCTCCACTAACCACGTATAGGCTAAAAACTCGAAACAATCACATTCTAGTTAAGCCATAAATACTTTAGTTCACTTGTAACGGGCATATTATATTATATTACACATGATACACGTAGCCTTCTCCAAAGCTATCATTTCAACTATATCTTTGAATTTGTGTTTGTATTTGCATATCAAAGGACGGCGGTCGATAAAAATTCTTTTATTCCATTCTTTAATTCTGTTTTACTTATCATTGTTGCTCTTCACTTCATTAAACGCACTTTTGATAAATCTGTTAGCTAATGGCTTTATAATATATATTCAATTATTCTAAAATTATTTTTTGGATTAAACATAGTGTAAACATTTATTTACATCCATTAGTTTACACAAGTTAAATTCTTTCTTTTAATTAAGAAAAATTAAAGAGAACAGAAATGCTATGCTTCAGAAAAAACAATAGCTGAAAACTCTTCTTCCCTCAAAAATCTTTGTTGCCTGGCAATGAACGCCTCCACTGTATGCAGTGGCGGAAGCACGTGGTGGTAAGTGGGCTCAACTGAACCCGCTTTATCAAAAAATAATGTTGTGTATATGTACAAATTAGGATTAAAGTTGTGTAAGTTTTGTATAAATATTTTATTTGAACCCACTTGATAACTACTATTTTACGACTAAAGTTATGTACTTCTAAAATTGAACCCGCTTGCATAAAATCCTGGGTGCGTCACTGACTGTATGTCTGAACTCTTCACTTCTCATCTCCGCCGCCGGTTTCTCACTGTATCTCCGGCATGCTACCGTCGCCGACTGCCTCAATACCCTATTATTAGGCCGCTCCTCCACATAAGATAATTTCCTTGTCAAGTTCTCTGATTGGCTTCTATAGATTTCCCTTTCTACTTCTCTACCTGAGGAAATGTACATGCACTCCTTATATAACTCGATTTTAGGATTGTTGAATACAACAACAAATTTAGTGTAATTTCACAAATAGGGTATGAGAATTTTAGGATGGTTAATTGTTGAACCATGTTCTTTAGTTGACGAGTGACAACATTTTAATAAGAATAAGATGATGACAATTGCATTTCCAAGAACAAAGATGAATATGGGACTAATGAGAGTTATGAATAGTCCTTTGAAATATTCTATACACAACTTGAAAGCTAATGGAAGTTTGAGTGAAAAATCTTGAGATTATGACCAAGAAAATGAATAACTCGATGAAATGGAAGAGAGTTTTGTACCTAAGAATGTTACTTTTCTTCTCCACTTTGAATAAGTTTGTTTAATCTTAAAATTAGATAACAATTAAACTTATAATGTGGTTCTAAGGATACGTAATTTCACTTAATACCAATTAATAAATATGAAGATTAATAACATAAATGAACTATAAAGTAAAGCAAACCAGTGTTAGAATAGAACTCATCCCTCGAGTTTGGATACCCTCGCACTGGTTGATACAAGAACAATTAAAATATAACAAGCTGATGAACAATAGTATAAACGAGAAAATGAATTATATTGCTTTGATATCTGTAAACATTGTGTCTTACAGATGATTAGAACCCCCTTAAATAGTAGAGGAATTCCACTTATGGTATAATTCTAATTACAGAAGGAAATCCCATGATTAGCTAATTAACCGTTTCTGATTTGATCCGTTCCGAGATTTACGCCATGATCCTCGACCAGTCACGGATATCTCGCCTTTCTGTTATTGTGCTATCTTCGATTTTGCTCGATGTTTGTCTCATTTGGTTTCGATCGCTACTAGCCTCGATCTCGACAGGTACCTCGATTCTGAACTCGGTGCCTTATCCTTGTGGTTTAGTCTGTTCCGTTACGAAGCCATCCTTTGATGCGATCTTCCGATCTCAGTCAAATAGTAAAATCGGATGGTCCCGATTTTAACCGTATACAAAGTTCATTAATTTGTTCACTTTCCTTGCTAAAAATAGAGAAAGCTTAATTTGGGTGAGAGTGTAATTTGTTGTTTTCTATATATATATTCTTTGGAAGGAACTAAGGGATAAAAGATGCAATATTGGGGTGTATATATAGTCTTATAATAACATAGATAATATTCGTTATGGATTCATGGAATTGGTTAGTTGCAAGTTGTAACTTTATCCTTATTCAAAGGTGTGAATCTGTAATCAATATGTACACTAATTGGTGGTGAAAGTTAGAAGTGATTTTGTAGTCCTTTACAAATTTATTTATAGTTTTATGTCTTTTTTATAAGAGATATTTATTTTTATATATAAGAGATCTGAAAATAATACACAAGAGATCTGAAAATATTATTTTCTTCTATTCAAAATGTAAGTAATCAGACGAGATCATTTTCGCGTAGTGTACATATTAGAACCTTTTGATTAGCATTTTGGTAAGCTAAGAAATGATCCAGGATATGCTCACAAGGAAAATGGTCTCCTATTTTGAATTGAATAAATTATCTCATAGACATTTGCTATGTTTTATTTAGAGTATCTCCTATGTTATTTTTTACTGATTATATTCCCTGGGAAAATGATCTTATAACTAAAATGACATTTATAATGAACTACAAAATTAAATTTTATGCACAATTCCTTCCTCCATATTATTGCCCATCTCCGCCCAAAAAGAAATATTTAAAAAGGAGGAAAAGGTTCTTCTGTTTTCTTCTTTTTATGTGTGTTAGGTTTCTTTTTTCTTTTAACTCTTGAAATCTTCTTCTTTTATCCTTTTATCTGTTCTCTAGAATAATGCTACTGCTTTTTGTATAGTGTATTTTATTAGTACCTTACTCCACTGCCTCTCTTTCATTGGGCAGAAGTAGCTAGTCAAATGTAGATAGAATCCAAAACTATTATTATTACAAGTACATCTATTTACCCGTAAAATAGTACAGTTAAATTTATTCGTGGTTTCCAGACAAATAAATTAATTTGATCCAAAAGATAATGAAATAACTGATGAAATATAAAATACTTAGCCTTAGAATATAGATAGAACGATAGAGCAAGTGAGTCTGGGAACATGGTTTTCGGGCACAACAATGATCCAAAGGGAGAGAATAAAAGAACAAAATTGTATTAAAACGCTGTATAGAATTTAACCAGAAAATTTCCCTTACAATGATAACTGAGCTCTCTATTTATAGTTATATCTAGGGAAGGGGGTCCTAAGATCATGCACTTCTTTAATGTCAATTATGAGGGCCATTGATGAAGATGTAACGTTAGACATAAATGTCAAATTCTTTGTAACAGACCATCATCCTTAATGCTGCAAAATATTCCGTATTAAATGTTACCGGGCGCAAAGCATTTAATACTCCTTTGATGAACATTATTCCTTCCGGTGACAAGCGGAATAGTTATGTTCGGTGGCCATCTCCATCTTGTATTTCACGTGTCCTTCCTTTAAGCGGTCACGTGTCATGTCGTATTTTTTCCTATACAGATAGTCCCCCTGCTTTTCGGTGACATAACCTTATGTTACCGGAAAATTGGTAGAAACACTCTTTTGGCGGGAATTACTATAATACCTTTTGAAGGCCACTGACAATTGATTAGGCGCTTGTCTCTCCGCATTTAATGTCCCGAACACGTGTCTTCCCATGATTTAGCACGCTTTTTGCCGATTATCGAGGTAATCATGGCCATGAATTTAGCCTCCCAAATTTTAGTTATATGCATCATCCTTCTCTTATGTACTTCATAATCTCTCAAACTTCTAATTTGCACCTTTATTTCCCAAATTTTCTCTGATCTTCTTCGAACCAGAAATTTTTCTTCCTTCTATTCCAATAGCTTCCTCTTCCAAACGTGCTAGTTCTTCAAAGGGCAAGAACAAAACCGAGGATTCTGTTCCTCCAACGGTGGGCTCCATCATCCCAAGAAGGCTTAGTACTTCGAAGGATTTTGAAGAGAAACTGCCTACTGCTAACCCTCGCACATGAGCTGTTAGTAGGTACCCTTCTTCTATTCACCCTTCCAGTAGTCCTGCTGTGAAGGAGGACTGCCACTGTCATGAGTTGGACATTATTGCTCCTGACCTATCGGAGTGAATGACCCTTCCCAGGAAAAGGTTTATATATTTTTTCACGTATCCCTTTACTTTGGGTGCGTTTTCTTTGAGCGGAGATCTTGATTCCGTGATTGTGGAGTTTTGCCTCCGCTACCAAATATGTTTGACACAGGTAAGTCCTTCAGTGTGGAGGACGGTTTCCTGCCTTCGACGTCTGTGCCGAGAAACTGGAGAGGAGCTAACCCTAGCTCATATGATGAATCTCTATTCCCCCAAAATCTTTCGCAGGGAATGATAAACCTTTGCAAGCGTGGACATCATGCTTTGCTGTCTAGCATGGACGACGACAACGACCGTGGGTGGATGGAACGGTTCGTTGCAGTTGCCACTAGTGACATTATTCCAACAACGGCATTATCATTTTCGATTGCTTGGAACCGCTCTCGTAAGTTCTCTTTAATACATATTTTCTTACTAAATATTCTTTCATGCTTGTATTGATCCTTCAACCTTCGTTTGTTACAGCGACTCGATGGATCCCACCGGTGATAGAAGGCTTGGACCAGTGGGTTCAGAAGATCTTGGACATCACAACGCCCGAAACCCGTTTGTGCAAAGCACTGTCCATTAAAAAAGGGTGGAAGACCAAAAATTATGGTAACTTTAATTTACCTCGGTTCTACTTTTTGTATATGAAAAACTTGGTTGAACCCTTCTGACTTGCTCATGAAATCAGGTCTACCTGCGGGCTCATTTGATGTCCCCGAAGAGGATGTTTTGGCTGACCCTGCTGATGTGGTGAGGTTGCTTCAGGAGGCACTTACTCGAACAGGCATCTCCGGGCCTGCTTCGGGTGCAAGCATTTCTTCACGGAGTCCCCGGCCAGAGAACAAGCAACCAAAAAGAAGACGTTCCTTTGCGGCTGGGGAAAAGAATAAGATGGCAAAGGTTGATGCCCCCGAGGTATCTCCGGTAGTGATAGTGACTGGTCTTCCTTCCGGGCCGGTCATAGATATTGTGATGACCGATGATGATGAAGAAGTTAGTGATGAGGGAGCTTCTTTACATAGAATGATATGATCCTCATCATCTCAACAGGATGCTCGATCTGTTGAGACAATTGCAACAACTGAAGATGACGTCTCAGCACTTTGGGGAGAATTTAATTTGGTAGATAATGCCAATTCCGGCTCTCAGGCCCCAATTACTGTAACCGGCACTGCGAGGCTGAGTACCGGGTCCATGCCGTCTTTGGTTGGCGAGAATCAAATAACCAGCACTGCATTTGATGCAGTTGCTTCTCACTCTTCCACTCCATCAACTTCATCTCCACCTTTACCATCACCAGCAACTACTACATCATTCCCTTCTTCATCCACTCTTCCAACAGCGGTTGCTACATCATCTCTATTGGTCGCGCCTGACCATGAAGAAGGTGCCCCTCCTCCATAGTCCCCAGTTCATGGGAATTTGGAGCAAAATTATGTTGCCCCTTCTGAAGATCCACAAAGGAGGAGGAGTGTTACCCTTTCGGTCTCCACCGGGTGCAACTTGCTTTCGAGGCCGGTGGAGCTTACTAAATATCTGAAGCCTTTGGCTTCAGAAAAAGACTGGGAGAAGATTCAGACACTCTCGGGGGAGTGTTTGTTGAACAATTCTATGCATAATGCCGCAGCGGTACGTTTATTTCTTCCTCTGTTATTTTCCCTAATTTTGAATGAATGTATTTTGAGTTTTACCTCTTCTTGTTTTGCAGGCCAATTTTCTTGCTTCTGAGGGCCTTCAAAGGCTTATTCGTGAGAAAGAAGAACTTACTTCTGAACGGGATCAGCTTTTGGCGGAACGAAACCAGACTGTTCTCCGCCTCTCGGAACTGGAAACCAGAGCCACCAAGGCCGATGTTTTGGAAGCTCGTTTGCAGTAAAGACAGCAAGAAGTGATAACCCTCAGTCAAGAAGTTGGCCAGCTGAGGGCTAGATTTGATGAAGCTAAGGCTAAATAGGCTGAAATCCAGGACGCGATTCTTGCTGCAATCGAGCGCGAGGCTGCCTCTACTGAAAGAGTGATTAATTTGGAAGCAACCTTAAACTCCAAAAGTGAAGAGCTTGTTGTTGTGGCGGAGAAACATGCCCGATTGGAGGAGAAGTACATGAAAACTATCAAGCATAATAGGCTCTATAGTTCAACTGTCCGTGAGCTCGATGTCAGTCTCAAATCTGTCAGGTCCGCCCAGGAAAACCTTTCCGCCGAAATTACTCAACTCAAAGAAGAACTCAAGTATCGAGCGGCTTCCCTCATTATTGAAAATGCTTATTCCATGTATAGCATGAGGAGAAAAACCTTGGAATAGTCCAAGACTAGTATCATTGACATTGATGCCGAAATTGCTAAATCCCAAAAGCTTGAGTTGGCTGCAAAAAAATGGACTCTCGGCGCAGTCTGACGCTCCAGGTTCTTCTAATTCCGGTTCTGAGTTTTCGAAAAATGAAGAGGGATCGGAAGGTGATGATACCGAAGACCAAGCTAGGGAAAATGTTGAGCCATCGGTGGAACCAACTTCTGGGGATGCAGATACTTCTCTTCATGATTCCGGAGACGCTGCAGCTTAGCTTTTTCTTTCTTTTTCTATTTTGTACCTTTATCACTCTGACGCGCCCTTGTAAATAAAAACATATTTTTTGCTCAAGTATCGTTTGAGTCCTATTTTCGTTTTGAATATTCATGCAAGTCTTTAACTTTCGTACTTGCTTAAGTATTCTACGCATGTTGTTCTGTTCGTGCTTAATTATGTGTAATCTCGGATGCTTTTTTTCGAAGCATTTTGGTTCCGAGAATTATCCCTTTTACATGAGGGTTTCAATAAGTATTTGTGCAAGTTTGTTTTTTGTGTCTTTTTCGTATGCAGCTTCGGGTGTATTTTTGCCCCGATTGCATTATGGATTCCGGGCATTGATTCTTTCGGAACCAACCCTTTAACGTGAGGGTTTTTATAAGTATTTGTGCAAGTTTGCTTTTTGCGTCTTTTTCGTATACAACTTCAGGTGTATTTTTTCCTCGATGGCATTATGGATTCCGGGCATTGATTCTTCTGGAACCTACCCTTTAACGTGAGGGTTTTTATAAGAGAGAACCTTCTTATGTTTACCATGCTCTTGAAGAGGACGTCTCTTGTTCATTACGACATAAATATTTGAAGTACTTGTTTAAATTTCAAATGGTAAAATTAATCATCGTTCGGACAAGAAACAAGATAAAAACATAAGGATTTCATTTCATTTAATTCCTTCTATTTTCAAAAGTACATAAGCATTTTGCTATGTAGAAAATAAATTGCCATGACTTGTGGCTATAAAGAAATTACCATAAATTGTGGCTATCTTGTACAACTTGTTTCTACGGGGCTGGCTGCGAGTCCCCGGTCCCGATGATGTATTTTGTTCCTGAATTTCATTCCCCAGTTGACGTGGCATTCAATGTTGCTGTATCCTTGTATATTCCCCCCCCCCCCCAGTGTTCGAATGCGGATTGAAACACTGGAAGTCTTGTGTCTTCGAAGATCCCACCAATGAATTGCTAGGCAATCCTTCACTCGGCAACATATCTTGTTTCCCATTAGGAACCCATGCTATCGAGCGAAAGAATACCTAACAGTCCCCTAGTGGTTTGTGCTCGGAAACAATCGGGTAACCTCCGTTCGGTAGAAAACTTAACTTCCCGGTGGGAATTTGCTATCGAAGCAAAGATTTTCTGATCGTCCCTGAGTGGAAACTTGTTTGTTTGCCCTATTATGAAAGGTCTTATTACTTTTGTCTTCGTAGTATGCTTTCCGTCGCTGCCTCGTTAAAAACCTTGCTAGAAAAACTTAATTGGGACAAAACCTGAACGAAGGAAAAAAGAGCGCAGCACATACTTTCCGTTTGACTGTTGTTCGTCAGTTGTAATATCTTTTGAGGTGATCCACGTTCCAGTTGTTGGGCAACTTGTCTCCGTTTTGGTTCTCCAACTCGTATGATCCTTTTCGAGTGATAGCTGAAACCCGATAAGGGCCTTCCCATGTTGGGCCTAACTTACCTGCGTTGATTTCTTGGGTGTTTTGAGTTACCTTCCTCAAGACCAAGTCTCCTACTTTGAAATATCAAAGGTTGGCTCTTCGATTATATTATCTCTCCATTCTCTGCTTTTGGGTCGCCATTCTGACATGCGCCAAGTCTGTGTTCCTCGAGCAGCTCCAAGTTGATTAGCATTACTTCGTTGTTCGATTCTTTGTTCGCCTGGAAATACCGTAAGGTTAGTTCCCCCACTTCCACCGATATCAAAGCTTCATCACCGTATACAAGGGAAAAAGGGTCTCTCCCGTGCTTGACTTGGCCGTTGTTCGGTAGGCCCATAGAACCCCAGGTAAGTCTTCGGGCCAGTTGCCTTTGTCTGCTTCCAACCTTTTCTTGAGGTTTTGAATAATCACTTTTGTTTGTTGACTCCGCTTGACCATTTGTGTTCGGATGATAAGGTGAAGAGGTAATCCTCTTTATCTTCAAGGAACTTTATAACTTTTGCACTGATAAACTGCGGCCCATTGTCGCATGCAATCTCTTTTGGTATTCCAAACCTGCAAATTATATTTTTCCACAGGAAGTCGACCACTTCGCGTTCTCCGATCTTCTGATAAGGACCTGCTTCCACCCATTTAGAAAAATAGTCAGTTAAAATTAAAATAAAGCTTACCTTTCCGGGAGCTGGTGGTAGCGGTCCGACGATGTCCATCCCCCATTTCATGAATGGCCACGAGGACAGAACCGAATGTTGGGGTTCTGCCGATTGATGTACTAGTGGTGCGTAGCGTTGGCAATTATCACATTTTCGTACGAAGTCCTTAGCATCCTGTTCCATATGGGGCTAGTAATACCCTGCCCGAACTAATTTCAGCACCAAAGAATCTGCACCTGAGTGGTTTCCGCATATCCCTTTGTGGTCTTCTCTCATGACATAGTTATCTTCTGATGTTCCTAAGCACCGGCCCAACGGGCCTTGAAAGGATTTTCTGTACAATTTGCTTTTCTTTAGGCTATAACGTGCAGCTTTGGCACACAATGCTCTTGATGTTTTGGGGTCTTCGGGCAACTTTCCATGCTCGAGGTAATCGATTATTTCGTTTCTCCAGTCCCAGACCAAACTAGTCGAATTTACCTCATAGTAACCATCTGTGTCCATGGCTGAGTTCATCAGTTGTTCTACAGTCTCTGATTCCGATCCTTGGATTTTTGTTGATGAGTCCAAATTTGTCAATGCATCTGCTTCCGCGTTATCTTCCCTCGGGATATGAGTTATTGACCACTCCCGGAATCGTGCTAATAGAGCCTGAACCTTTACTACGTATTGTTGCATATGTTCCTCTTTGGTGTCAAAAATTCCGTAGACCTGATTTACCACCAACTGCGAATTATATTTGATTTCGATGACTATTCCAAGCCCGGACCCTTTTACATTTGAATCTCCATCTGTAAATAAGGTCCAAACTCCCGATGTCAATTCTGACACCATTATTGCCTCCTTAGGTGCCAGAGGCAAAAGTCCCGGGCTGAAGTCGGCCACGAAGTCAGTCAAGACTTGCGACTTAATTGCAGTTCTCGATTTATATTTTATATCGAATTCGCTCATTTCGATGGACTATTTGTCCAACCTACCTGAGAGCTCGGTTTTATGGAGGATATTCCTCAAAGGGAAAGTAGTTACCACCGCTATCGGGTGGCATTGGAAGTAGGGCCTCAGCTTCCGAGCGGCGACTTTGAGAGCTAAGGCCAGTTTCTCCAGATGTGGGTGGCGAGTTTCTGCTCCCGTTGAAATTTTGTTAGCATAATAAATGGGAGATTTCGTACCTTCGTCCTATCGGACTAAAACTGCACTTATCGCAACTTCTGAAACTGCGAGGTAGACTAGCAACGTTTTACCTTCTTTTGGTTTTGAGAGCAACGGAGGGCTTGACAAATATTTCTTCAACTCATTCAAGGCTTACTGACACTCCGGTGTCCATTCGAATTTTTTTTTCTTTTTGATTAGTGCGAAGAAGCGATGACATTTTTCTAATGAACGGGAAATGAACCTTCTCAAAGCTGCCAATCTTCCTATAAGCCTCTGGATTTCTTTTACGTTAGACAATTGATCCGGAATGTCCTCTATGTCCTTGATTTTGTCTGTATTTAGCTCAATTCCCCTTTGTGAAACCAAGAATCCTAGAAATTTACCCGAACTGACCCCGAACGCACACTTCTCGGGGTTAAGTTTCATATTGTACTCCCTTAGGATGTCGAATATTTCTTGCAAATGTTTCAGGTGGTCACCTGCATTCAAAGACTTAACGAGCATGTCGTCTATATATACTTCCATAGTCTTTCCTATTTGTTTTTTGAACATCTTATTCACGAGCCGTTGATAAGTGGCTCCGGCATTGTTTAGCCTGAAGGGCATCACATTGTAACAATATACACCAAAATTTGTTATAAACGAAATCTTTTCCTAATCTTCTAGGTTCATCTTGATTTTATTGTACCCAAAATAAACATCAAGAAAACTCATTAACTCGTGTATTGCCGTAGCATCAATCATCTAATCGATATTTGGAGTGGGTCTTTCGGGTACGCCTTATTAAGATCCTTATAATCTATGCACATGCAAAATTTATTAGTTTTCTTAGGTACTACTACTACATTGTCTATCCAGTCTTGATACCTTACCTCTCGGATTGAACCAATATTAAGTAAATGTGTTACCTCTTCTTTGACAAATTTATTCCTTGTTTCAGAAATAGGGCGCTCTTTTGCCTTACCGGAGGTATGTTCAGATCCAAGCTTAAGTTGTGTACGGCTATATCCGTTGGGATTCCTGTCATATCCTCGTGCGACCATGAAAAACAGTCGACGTTAGTTTTAAGGAATTCAATAAAAGCAGACTTGAGTTCCGGGTGCAGTCCTGTTCCCAAATTGAATGTCCTTTCTAGAAATTCTTCGAACAACGCAACCTGCTCCAGTTCTGCTGTGGATTTCGTCGCGTCCGTCTCTTCCGGTACTTAAAAATACCTTGGTACCTGATATTGTCCCGACTTTTCTGTCCCTGGGTTATCTTCCTCTGGTTCGGGGGCAGGTGCCGGTTCCAGTAATTGCTATGCCGCACGTTCATTTCCTTTGGTACTGGAAACTGAAATTGTATTTATCTCCCTTGTTGCCTGTTGATCACCCCTTATCTGTTTGATTCCCTCGGGCTTCAAAGATTTTAACAAATAGTGATATGTTGAAGGCACGACTTTCATCTCGTGCAGCCATAGTCTTTCGAAGATGATGTTACACCCCATGTCTCCATCTACCACTTCGAAGAGTGTTGTCTTCATTACTCCATCAGCGTTTGTGAGAAGCAAAATTTCTCCCCGAGTTGTCACGCTTGCGAGGTTGAATCCGGCGAGGAGTTTCGTTGCCGGGATAATGCTTCCGGTGAGTTTAGCGTGCTCCAGTACTCTTCATTGTATGATATTAGTTAAACTTCCTGGATCCACTAAAACACGTTTAATTTTAAAATCTAACACGTTTAAAGAAATTACCAGTGTGTCATTGTGTGGCAGTAGTAATCCGTATGCATCTTCATCCGTGAATGTGATATCGTCTTCCCAGAGCCTCTTACTATGAGTTATCGACACTTTTGTCTTCTTCGCTACCGAAAAGGTGACCCCGGTAATTTCATTTCCTCCAAAGATCATGTTGATCGTTTGGCGCAGTGGTTTTTCTCCTGCTTTCAAGGTTTCTGCGTCGCCCATTTTCCGACCATAGTTGTTTTTAGCTCGATTGCTCAAGAATTCTCTGAGGTGACCATTCTTTAACAGCGTTGCCACTTCTTCCCGGAGGTGTCGGCAATCTCCAGTCCGGTGGCCGTTAGTGCCATGGTACTCACACTATAAATTGGGATCCCTTTGGCTAGGATCTGATTTTATAGGGTTTGGGAATCATGCCTTTTTGATATTCCTCATGGCCAAAACCAACTCTACGACACTGACATTGAAGTTATATTCTGATAACCTTGGGTAAGAAGAATCTCGCGACCCTGAGACTTCTTTATCCTGCAGCGATCTTTTGTTCCGGCCACGATCGTTCCTTCTATCAATGGTGAACATATCTGTTGTCCGGAAGTTCCTGCCGCGATCTTTTGTCCGCTCGTCGGGAAAACACCGGCCTCTCGAAGTCCTTCTATCCATGTCAATATAATCTTTTATTTTTTCTCTGTTCTTCCCCCGTCCAGTGGTCGACGATGGAANGCTCGTCGGGCAAAAACCGGCCTCTCAAAGTCCGTCTATCCATGTCAATATAATCTTTTATTTTTTCTCTGTTCTTCCCCCGTCCTTTGGTCGACGATGGAAATTCAACCTGATCATCTTGGATCCTTATTTTCGACTCGTATCAGTTGTGGACATCCGCCCAAGCCGTCACTTGGAACTTGAGCAGACTTTCCTTCAACTTCCGGGAAGCGTCCGAACTTTTTGGATTTAAACCTTTGGTGAATGCTTCAGCTGCCCATTCATCCGGGACCGCCGGTAGTAACATC
>AWOL01S0042959.1:4251-19399 GCA_000715115.1 Nicotiana otophora
CGACCTTCCCAAAAATATTTCCAAACTAAATATAAAGGTAAAGTAAAGCTTTCCATATCAGGAATTATTTTCATAAAATCAAAGTTAAACTCAAATTTGAGACAAAGTGCGGAAAACGAGCCCCAAACATCGGGATGTCACCAAGTCATGAGCGTCTAAGTATATAAAACTATTACAGCCAATGTATAAATATTAGTACAAACAGAAAGAAATGTGGAAGGAGTAACAAGGTCCTGCGGACGCTGGCAGCTACCTTGCAGTCTCCAAAACTCAAACATGCCTGGACTCAACAGTCTCCGTGCGCAGACACACCTGGATCTGCACATGTAGTGCATGGTGTAGTATGCGTACAATCAACTCAGTAAGTAACATCAATAAATAAGGACTTTAGAAGTAGTGACGATCTATACTGAACAATTCAGTTGATAATTTTCACAGTTAAGAGCAAACATGAGTATAAGATCAGTTGCATAATTACCGATTCCTACCAGACAATTATCAGTTAAATGTAGCAACAAAGTGAAATAGATGAAACCTCACAGACACTGCCACTCGAACCCTCAATAACTCGACACTCAACTCTCAACCCTCAATGCACACACTCAATATGTACATATGTTCATTGGGGGTATTCAGACTCATAAAGGGCTCCTACAGCCCAAGCGCTATAATCCGCACGGATAACTCACGTGCTATAATATCATATCAAGGCCCACACGGACAACTCACGTGCCACCATATCACATCAAAATCCGCATGGACTACTCACGTGCTAAGGTATAATACCTCACAAATAGGCCCTTGACCTCACTCAATCATGAACCTCTCTAGTCTCATAGCTCTCAATAAAGAAAGGGAAAACAACCCAAATCAAAGTGTTACAATATATCATCAGGGAAAATAGGAGAGACTGAGGTAAACATGTACAAGAATCACTATGACTGAATATAACTACCATGAGCAGGAATATAGCCTAAGCATGATTTCTAACATGAAAGACAATCAAGTTCTAGTAGACAGGAATGCATATAAACACAAATAAAGGCTATTAGACTTCACAGTCTCCCGAGACGGACCGAATCTCAATCCCTCAGGGCGTACATCCACACGCCCATCATCTAGCATGGGTGCCACCTCTAAACAGTCACATTATACGGAACTCCCGATTTCATACCCTCAAGACAAGATTTAAAACTATTACTTGCCTCAACAACGTAGAACTCCTACTCCTAAATGCTCTTTCCTCTCGAACCGGCCTCCGAATGACCCGAATCTAGCCACAAGCAATAAAATACGATCAATATGAGCTAAAGGAATGAATTCCATAAGGAAAATACCAAATTATAGGCCAAATCCTGAAATTTACTCAAACCCGGCTCCCAGGCTTGAAATCCGACAAAAGTCACAAAACCCGAAAGCCCATTCACTCACGAGTCTACCCATACTAAATTTATCAAAATCCGACATCATTTGGTCCCTCAAATCCTCAAATTACACTCTCCAAAATCCCAAGCCCTGACCCCTTATTTCACTTCAAAAATCCTACTAATTAGGTGGGAAAACAACAAGAAAACACCATAGCTAGGAGTATTAGAGCTCAAGCAACTTACCTCTGTGAAAACCCTTGAATCCCCTTCAAACATTCACTCCAAAAGCCCCAAGGTCTGAATTGAAAATGGTGGAAATGAGCAAAAATCACGGAGTCCCCTTTTTATACCTTCTGCCCATCAAAACCGCACATGTGGTCCCTTTTACGCTTCTGCGATACTGCACCTGCGGAATTTTTATCGTAGGTGCGGAACTCACTCAATACTCCAGGTTTGGCATCTGTGGCCAACCTCTCGCACCTGCGGTTGCGCACCTGCGCATCTCCCTCCGTTCCTGCGGAATAGGCCAATCTCCTTACTTTTGCATATGCGACTCAGCCTCGCATCTGCGGGCTCGCCGATCACTCTTACACACCTGTGGTTCCAGCCCAGGTCCTCTATGTCCGAATTTGCAGCTCCCCAAGCGCACATGCGGCTCCCCCTCCGCAGGTGCGGAAAAATACCACCACCAGCAGTTCAGCAGCATTTCCAAATTCCAAACCTCCCGTTAGCCATCTAGAATCACCCCGAGCCCCTTGGGACCTCAACCAAACATACCAACAACTCATATATCAACATACAAACTTAGTCGAGCCTTCGAATCACTCAAAACAACATCAAAATATAAAATGACCCTTGGATTCAAGCCTAAGAACTTCTAAACTTCCAAATTCGACAACCGATGCCGAAACGACCCAAACCACGTCCGAATGACCTCACATTTTACACAAACGTCACAAATGACACCATAAACCTACTCCAACTACCAAAAATCCATTCCGACCCCGATATCGAATATTTCACTGCCGACCGAAATCGCCAAATTTCCAACATTCGCCAATTCAAGCCTAATTCCACTACGGATCTCCAAATCACATTCTAGATGCTCTCCCAAGTCCACAATCACCTAACAAAGCTAATGGAACTATAAGAATTCAAACCCGAGACCATTTACATATAAGTCAACATCCAGTTGACTTTACCAACTTAAGGTTCTAAATAAGAGACTAAGTGTCTCAATTTATTCCGAAACCACTCCAGACCCGAACCAACTAACCCGATATATCATAATATAGCTGAAAAGCACAAAAGGAAGCAGAAATGGGGAAAATGGGGCTATGACTCTCGAAATAACCGGTCGGGTCATTACATCATCCCCCTCTTAAACAAACGTTCATCCTCGAACGAGTCTAGAAACATACCTGGAGTCTCAAATAAGTGTCGATATCTGCTCCGCATCTCCCACTTGGTCTCCCAGGTGGCCTCCTCCACAGGCTGACCTCTTCACTGCACCTTCACCGAAGCTATGTCCTTTCAGCTCAACTTCTGAACCTGCCGATCCAAAATGGCCACCGACTCCACATCATAAGTCATATCACCCTCCAACTGAACCGTGCTGAAGTCCAAAACATGGGACGGATCTCCAACATACTTTCGAAGCATGGAAACATGAAACATTGGATGCACACTTGACAAGGTGGATGGCAAGGCTAGCTTATAAGCCACCTTCCCTATCCTCTGAAGAACTTCAAAAGGCCCAATGAACCGGGGGCTCAACTTGCCCCTCTTCCCAAACCTCATAACATCCTTCATGGGTGATACCTTCAGCAAAACTTTCTCCCCAACCATAAAAGACACATCACGGACCTTCCTGTCCGCGTAGATCTTTTGCCTAGACTGCACCGTGCGAAGCCGCTCCTGAATCTATTTCACCTTATCTAATGCATCCTGGACCAAGTCTCTACCCAAGAGCCTAGCCTCACCCGGCTCAAACTATCCTACCGGAGATCTACACCTCCTCCCATATAAAGCCTCGTACGGAGCCATCTAAATACTCGACTGGTAACTGTTGTTATATGCAAACTCCGCGAGTGGCAANTCCTACTAATTAGGTGGGAAAACAACAAGAAAACACCATAGCTAGGAGTATTAGAGCTCAAGCAACTTACCTCTGTGAAAACCCTTGAATCCCCTTCAAACATTCACTCCAAAAGCCAGTGAAGAACACATATCCATTGCCTCAAGATTGTTATTGGGAAAATACACACAAACTAGGTGGGAAAATCAATGGGGAAACATTGTTATTGATAAAAAATGAGTACAAGAGACTTACCTCAAGAAACCCCTCAAAAATTCTCTCAAGAATTGCCAAAACCCGAGCTCAAAATGTCCAAAAATGATAAAAAGCTCGAACTCTCGAATTAATATAATCTGTCCAGGCTTTTCGCTTTTGCGGTAAAAAATTTGCTTATGCGGTACCGCTTTTGCGGTGAAGTCTCCGCATCTGCGGAGCGCACTTAAACTCCCATATTCTGCACCTGTGCGCAAACATCTGCATCTGCGGAAGCGCTTCTGCGGTCTCTCGTCCGCTTCTACGGAATCCTTGGCCACCTTAGCTCCCTCAGTCACTCCGCTTCTGCGATCACCTTTCCGCAAAAGCGGCTCCGCTTTTGCGGTCTTCACGTCGCATCTGCGACCACTGGACACTTCCCCCAGCCCCCCATCTACGCCTAATTGCTCACTTCTGCGGGCTCGCACCTGCGATCAATCTTACGCAGGTGCGATTACACTAGAGCTAGTGCCTTCAGCCATTCTCACAAGTCCAAATTTGATCCGCTAGCCATCCGGAATCCACCCGAGGCCCCTGGGACCTCAACCAAACTTACCAATAAGTCCTAAAACATCATACAGACTTAGTCGAGCCTTTATATCACATCAAACAACGCTAAAAATAAAAATTGCACATCGATTCAAGCCTAATGAACTTTAAAACTTCAAACTCTTACATCCGACGCTGAACCCTATCAGATCAAGTCCGATTGACCTCAAATTTTGCATATAAATCATAATTGACATTACTGACCTACTCCAACTTTCGGAATCATAATCCGACCCTGATATAAAAAATGCCACTCCCGATCAAACTTCCCAAAAATCACCCAATTCACCCACCTGCGCCAATTGACGCTAAAATGACCTACCGACCTTCAATTCAACATCCGAACACGCTCCTAAGACCAAAATCACCATACAGAACTATTAGAACCGTCAAAACTCTGTTCTAGAGTCGTCTTCACATAATTTGAACTACGGTAAATTCCTAGAACTTAAACTCCCAACTTAGGAACTATGTGTCCCATTTCATTTCAAAACCAAAAACAAATCCCCCCGGCAAGTTACGTAACCACAAAATGAAATAGAGGGAGCAATAAATAAGGGTTAGGGTCTAGTACTATCAAAATGACCGAACGGGTCGTTACATCCTCCCGCTCTTAAAACAAACATTCTTTCTCGAACGAGTATAGAGACATACCTGAAGTGGTGAAAAGATGAGGATAACTGTTGCGCATATCATGCTCGGTCTCCCAAGTCACCTCCTCGACCGGATGACCCCCCCAGTGAACCTTCATTGAAGCGATGTTCTTTGACCTCCATCTTCAAACCAGCCTGTCCAAAATGGCCATCAGCTCCTCAACATAAGATAGATCCTCAACTGGATTGAGCTGATGTCTAACACATGAGACGGATCACCGTGATACTTCTGGAGCATAGAAACATGGAACACTGGATGAAATGCAGTGGGACTAGGTGGTAGTGCAAGTCTATAAGCCACCACTCCAACCCTCTCAAGAATCTCAAAAGGCCCAATATACCTAGGGCTCAACTTTCCCTTCTTTCCGAAACTCATAACACCCTTCATGGGCGAAACCCAGAGCAAGACCCGCTCCCCAATCATGAATGCAATGTTGAGAGCCTTCCGATCCTCATAACTCTTCTGTCTGGACTGTGCTGTACAGAGTCGATCCTGGATCAATTTAACCTTTTCCAAAGCACCCTGAACCAAGTCTGTACCCAATAGCCTAGCCTCGCCCAGCTCTAACCAACCCACTGGAGACCGGCACCGCCTATCATACAAAGCCTCATACGGTGCCATCTGAATGCTCGACTGATAACTGTTGTTGTAGGCAAACTCCGCAAGTGGCAAGAACTGATCCCAAGCACCCCCAAAATCCATCACACACGCACGTAGCATGTCCTCCAATATCTAAATAGTGCGCTCGGATTGTGCGTCTGTCTGAGGATGAAATGTTGTACTCAACTCTACCCGAGTACCTAACTCGCATTGTATGGCTCCCTATAACCATGATGTAAACTGCGTACCCCGGTCAGATATGATAGATACTGGTATGCCATGAAGAATGACAATCTCACGAATGTAAACCTGAGCTAGCTGCTCCAAAGAGTAAGTAGTAACCACAAGAATGAAATGAGCTGACTTGGTAAATCTATCCATAATCACCCAAACTGCATCGAAATTCCTCTGAGTCCATGGGATCCCAAAAACGAAATCCATAGTGACCCACTCCCATTTCCACCCTGAAATATCTAGCTTCTGAATCAATCCGCCCGGTCGCTGATGCTCACACTTCACCTACTGACAATTTAGGCACAGATATACATATTCCACTATGTCCTTCTTCATCCGCCTCCACCAATAATGCTGCCTCAAGTCCTGATACATCTTCACGGCACCTGGATAAATGGAGTACCGCAAACTGTGAGCCTCTTAAAGAATCAACTCACGCAAACCATCTACATTAGGCACACATAGCCTGACCTGCATCCGTAATACACCGTCATCTCCAACGGTGACCTCCTTGGCATCGCCGTGCTGAATCATTTCCTTAAGGACAAGCAGATGAGGGTCATCATACTGACGCTCCCAAATACGATCATAAAGAGGAGACTGAGAAACCATACTAGCCAAAACTCTGATCAGCTCGGAAACATGTAATTTGACAAACTGGTTGGCCATGGCCTGAACATCCAAACCTAAAGGCCTCTCTGCTACTGGTTAATATGCTAAACTGCCCAAACTCTCTGCCTTGTGACTCAAGGCATCGGCCACCACATTGGCCTTCTCGGGATGATAAAGAATGGTGATGTCATAATCCTTAAGCAGCTCCAACCATCTCCGCTGCCGCAAATTAAGATCCTTCTGTTTAAATAGGCGTTGTAGACTCTGATGATCGATAAAAACCTTCCAAGGAACACCATACAAATAGTGCCGCTAGATCTTCAAGGAATGAACAATAGTTGCTAACTCGAGGTTGTGGACATGATAGTTCTTCTCATGCACCTTCAGCTGTCTAGACGCATAGGCAATCACCCTATTGTCCTGCATTAACATCGCATCGAGACCAATGCGTGACACATCACAATACACCATATATGATCCGAATCCGATAGGCAACAATAACACTAGGGTTGTAGTCAAAGTAGTCTTGATCTCTTTAAAGCTCCCCTCACACTCCTCGGTCCACCTGAAGGGAGCACCTTTCTGGGTCAATATGGTCATAGGTGCTGCAATAGATGAGAAACCCTCTACAAATCGACAGTAATACCCTGCCAAGCCAAGAAAACTCCGGATCTCCGTTGCTGAGGATGGTCTGGGCCAACTCTGTAGTGCTTCATTATTCTTTGGATCTACCTTGATCCCCTCACTCGATACTACATGACCCAAAAATGCCACTGAATCTAGCAAGAACTCATACTTCAAAATTTTTGGATACAACTTCTTTTCTCTCAAGGTCTGAAGCACAGTCCTCAGGTATTGCTCATGATCCTCCCGACTCCAGGAGTACACCAGAATGTCGTCAATAAACACAATGATGAAAGAGTCAAGATAGGGCTAAAATACACTGTTCATCAGGTGCATGAATGTTGCTGGGGCGTTGGTCATCCCAAAAGACATAACAAGAAACTTGTAATGACTATATCGAGTTCTGAAAGCAGTTTTCGGGACATCTGGCTTCCGAATATTCAACTGATGATAGCCTGAACGCAAGTCGATCTTAGAGAACACTATGGCACAATGAGGATGATCAAATAGGTCATCAATACGTGTCAATGGATACTTTGCACATGGGAAAATGTTGAGAAGTATTAACTTTAACACAATTACACTGGTTCCTAAAGTTAACAGTCCTACATATGTTAAGGAGTTTAGACCCATAGCATGTTGCTCTATAGTTTACAAACTCATTGCAAAGATCATAACGACAAAATTAAAGATTGTGGTTGACTACATTGTTGGGCCTTCTCAATCAGCACTTACAGAAGGGAGGAATATATGGGACAATGTTATTATTGCACATGCGTTGGTAAAGGCTACACTCAGAAAGGTGTCTCCCCAAGGTGTTTGATCAAAGTTGACATACAAAAAGCATATGACTCAGTCGAGTGGTTGTTCCTAAAAATGATACTGATAGAATTTGAGATGCCTGTGAAGTTTGTACAGCTTGTGATGGAGTGTGTGACAACTGTTAGTTATTCTCTAATGATAAATGGAGGATTGGCTACCGAATTTCAAGTAAAGAAGGGACTTAGGCAGGGAGATCCAATGTCTCCCTACCTATTTGTATTGGTGATGGAATACCTGAATCGATCACTGAAGACACTAGAGTGCATTCCAGACTTCAATTACCATCTGAGGTGTTCCAGAAAGAATATAGCCCATATATGTTTTGCTTATGACTTGATCATGTGCTACAAAGTAGATAAGCTATCCATAAGCTTACTTATGAGCAGGTTTCAATATTTTTCAGAGGTGTCAGGGCTTAAAGCAAATATGAAAAAAAGTGCATTGTATATTGCAGGGGTGTCAAGGGAGTTCAAAGAATTGATCCTCACAGAAATGCAATTCACAACAGGAGAGTTTCCATTCAAGTACCTAGGAGCTCCTTTGTCCTCTAAGAAGCTATCTATCCAACAATGCATGTCATTGATTGAAAGGATTACCGCACGAATTAATTGTTGGACTACTAAATTCATATCTTATAATGGTTGGTTACAATTGATCAAGAATGTGATATTTGAAATGCAGGCCTACTGGGCTCAGGTATTGTTATTGCCAAAAAAGATAACTAAGCTGATTGTGACTGCTTGTAGAACGTTCCTTTGGATTGGGAGTACTGAACCTTCTTGGAGAGCACTTGTTGCTTGGGACAAAATCTGTATGCCACTATGAGCTGGAGGTTTGAATGTCCTTGATATGTCTAACAAGAACAAAGCTACTTTATGTAAGCTTCTATGGGCAATCAATGCAAAAAAGGACACCCTGTGGATCCAATGGATACACAGTTTCTATATCAAAGGGAAGGACATACTGACTATGCACACTCCTAAGCAGGCCTACTGGCTAGTTAGGAAGATCTTTGACACTAGGGAATGGTCTAATACAAAAGAATTCCTATGCTGATATGAAGAAATACTGTATAAATGAAAAGTTCAACATTAAAAAGATGTATGTTGCAACAATGCCCTAGTGCCCTAAGTGTCATTGGAAAATGATTGCAATTGATTCAAAAGCATTACCAAGGCACCAATTCATTCTGTGGTTGGCCATGCATAGAAAGCTAGCTACAATAGATCACTTAAGGAAGTGGGGACTATCAATAGCAAGTGATTGTGTGCTATGTGGGAAGGACTCTGAGGAGACAATGGAGCACCTCTTCTTTGAATGTGATTATTCCAGGAATATGTGGGAAGCATTGTTAAAATGGCTGGGGTGAAAGATATCAAATTGGTAGCTGGAATGCTGAGATTGAATGGTTAACGAAGAGAAGTTCATGCCGAGTTCGAGCTCACATGCTAGGATTCTTGTTTGCAGTTGTGATTTACCATGTGTGGGCAGAGAAGAACCAAGGAGGATTTCAAATATCAAGACTTCATAGGNAGAGTTCGAGCTCAAATGCTAGGATTCTTGTTTGCAGTTGTGATTTACCATGTGTGGGTAGAGAGAAACCAAGGAGGATTTCAAATATCAAGACTTCATAGGATGAAGAATATTATACTAGAACTACACATACGAGGGCAAAATGAATCCAAATGGCACAATGAGTTAGAAAGACTGAGCAACTACCCTACTTAGAAGTGCATAGTTATATGTAGAGATAGTAAGTAGAGGAGATGTAGTAGATAAAAAGTGGTTGTTAATTCTGTTATTGGTCTAACTTAAGAGTCCAATTGAGCTAGCAGGTTGTAAATATTATACTTGGTTAAATGAAAATTTTGTTTGTTTAACCCCAAAAAAACACTAACATATGATACTGTCACGACCCAAAATCCCATCACAGGCGTCGCGATGGCACTTAGTCTCTAAGACTAGGTAAGTCGATTATAATAACAATCCAAGCTATTTTTTTGAAACATATAATTTAATACAAGTGTCAAAACAAACAACGGAAACAACCTCCCAAGACTGGTAATACTGAGTCACGAACTCTAACTGAATACATGGAATGATCTCGAGGACCGAATATACAATACTGTTCTAATAAGAAATTTGCAGTACAATAAAAATGGAAAGACTCAAAGGGACTGCGATGGCCAAGTAGCTCTACCTTAAGTCCTTGCGATCACACTCTAACTTTGTACGAGTCCGATATCTTCAATACCTGGCTCTGCACAAAAATGTACAGAAGTGTAATATGAGTACACCACATTCGGTACCTACTAAATATCAAGACTAACCTTAGTGGAGTAGTGACGAGATACAGTCAAGACACTCACTAGTCTAATAACATGTGCAATATAGTATACAAAAGTAATAGAAAATAAATAGCAGTGATAGCAACAATAATCAACTAGTGATGTAAGCAGCAAAGCAACAAGAAATCCATAAATATTTCTCAAACAGATAATGAACACAAGTACAACCAATAATTAAGCCCTTAAAAATATACACCTTTCATCTATAAGTTTTTCAATAAAAATCTCTAGAATAAAAATCTTTCGAATATAACATTCTTTCAAATAAAAGTCACCTTGTGACACCTCATTTCATAATCATAAAATACGGGTCTTAGCCCACTTTCATATTTTTGTAACACGAGTCTCAGCCTACTTTTATATTTCTACGGCACCTTGTGCCCATATTTAAATCATCATATGCACGGACAGTTCACATGCCAATAATAAAAACCATCATATTTTCTCCTGACACCTCGTGCCCATATTTCATATTTGTTGCGGCATGCAACCCGATCCCATATAACATTAATCATATCTGTTGCGGCGTGCAACCCGATCCCATATAACATTAATCATATCTGTTGCAGCGTGCAACCCGATCCCATATAACATTATCTGCCCGACAATAGCCACAGGATCACGATTTCAACATAGATAAGACTATTATCAAGTTTACCGAAATAACAAGACAAGTTGCAAAAGATATAAGGATAAACACAAGGAAAATCACCACATCACATAAAAATCACCAACACAATAATCCCATATCATCCGTGATAATAGCCACGCTTATCTCTCCTATAGCCACCCTTATCGCTCCTATAGCCACCCTTATCGCTCCTATAACCGCACTTATCGTTCCGTATAATAGCAACCCTTATCACTCCTCCCAGACAATATCCCAACACACATAACCACAGTGAAATGCCACCCTTATACCCACATAATGTCAACAGCGGAATGCCACCCTTATATCGTCATAATAATAACTCAAATCACACAACAATTTACACGAACTATTATTACGACAACACAACACAATCGATTCATATCACAATTTGCCCAATGACCACAACCAATTCCAAAGATATAACAAATTAATAAATTTCTCAACAAATAGTCCAAGGCTCTACAAAACGTAGATAAAACCTCAAAACAACAACAGAGATGGAAAAGTAACTCATCATAAGACAACGCCTTCATTAATCCAAATTTTAATAAATATAAATTAATGCCTTATTTTAAACTTATTTAATAATTATCTGCAGATAAAGATTCCATAATGAATTTAATTCCAAGAAAAATATCAAATCAACAACGCACGAAATTCACACCAAATTATCATATAAAATACAAATTCGACAAACGAGGAATGGGGCATGAAAATTCAAGGACATACTAAATTCCAACAATTTTCCAATTTAATACATAAGGGCGTCTACGAATTTCAACCGATATAATTTGCACATATAAACCAAGTACGTACTCGCCACCTCGCATACACGGCTTCCAATCACACAATATCCACATACGACTCAATGCCTAAGGGGTAATTCCCCCACTCAAGGTTAGGCATGATACTTAACTTTTTGAAGTTAGGCCGATATTCCAAAATCACCTTCTTGCTTGAATTGACCTCCGGACAACTCAAATCTATCAAAATTAATTGTATAACTTCATTAAAATTCATCGAAAATAATTTTGGATACTAAAACGTCGACTTAGAACTTCACATTTAAAAAGTCAACCAAAGTCAACGTGGGACCTGCATCTCAGAACCCGGCAGAATTTTCACAAAATCCAAACACCCATTCTGATACGAGTTCAACCATACCAATTTTATCAAATTCCGATAATAACTCGGCCTCCAAATCTAAATTTTCTGTTTTTGAAACATTTTGCAAAAATCCCAATTTTTTCCATCTAAATCCGAATTAAATGATGAATATAACCATGGATTTATGAAATATAATAACTTTTGGATATAGGACACTTACCCAAGTTGAAGTCTTGAAGAAATCCTCAAAATCGCCCAAGAACCGTGCTCCAAAAATCCAAAATGAAATGTAGGAAATGACCATTTTTGGTCCTTAAGTTTCTGCCGAATAAAAACACTATTCTGGTCGCTAAAAGTCCAATTCCCGTCGCTAAAAGTGCCAAATCTGGTCGCTAAAGATACGCATCAGAACTGTTTACACCAGCAGTTTATGTTTTACTAAAAAGGCTCTAACTCCTTCATACGAACTCGAAATTCGACGATTCTTGTTCCTACGAGTCACAAATAATAATACAAACCTACTCGTTTAATTGTAACTCAATTCGGAGCTCATTTTCTAAATGCAATACAAATTTTGCCCGTTAAACAATTAACTCATGTTTCACGCTAAAAACCCAATCGCGACTTGATGAAATTAGACTAAACATTCCAGATCATTTCTATAATTCATTAGCAAACTCCCGAAAGTCTCAAAATCGATTTTTGATCTCTAGAACTAAAAATGGACCTTTAGATCATTACATGCTTATGCTCAAAATACCAAATTCTTCCAAAAACTCTTCCTAGACAGCCTATAGTGTATCAACCACAACTTTTTGTACCCAACTCCAACTGCCAAACAATTTAAATTTATGAAAACTAGATACAAAGGGATACAACTTTAATTTTTGGATAATCGCCAAATTCCTTATATATTACGAGATATAAGCTTCCAAAGTTAGCCATGTGCAGCAGAAATTTCTGCAATGCACACTGCTGTAGCCAAAAACCAGCAGTTAAAAATGGCCTAGAAATGGTTCGAAACCACTTCAAAACTCACCCGAGCCCTTCGGGACCCCGTTGAGACATACCAACAAGTCTCAAAACATATTACGGACTTAGTCGAGGCCTCAAATCACATCAAACAATGCTAAAAACATGAATCATACCCCAATTCAAGCCTAATGAAACTAACAAATTCCAACATCTACATTCGATGCCGAAACCTATCAAATCGAGTCTGATTGACCTCGAATTTTGCACACAAGTCATAAATGATATAACAGACCAATGAAAATTTTCAGAGTTGGATTCTGACCCCGATATCGAAAAGTCAACTCCCCGGTCAAACTTTCTAAAAATCTTCCATTTTCCAACTTTCGCCAAAATGCGTCGAATTGTCCTACGGACTTCCAAATCCAAATACGGACATACGCCTAAGTCCTAAATCACCATATGAAGCTATTGACATTATCAAATTTCCATTCCGGAGTCGTTTTGCTCAAAAGTCAAACTCCGGTCCACTCTTTTCATTTAAGCTTCAAAAATAAGAATCGTTCTTTCAATTAAATTCCGAATCTTCTGAAAACCAAACTTGGCCACACACACAATTCATAATCCACATTACAAAGCTGCTCAGGACCTTAAGTCACTGAACGGAACATAAATTTGCAAAACGACAAGTCGGGTCGTTACATTATCCCCCTCTTAAAACATACGTTTGTCCTCGAACATGCCAAGAATTATTCTGAGGATATGAAATTACTGAGTGTACTATTTCATACCTACTCATGGTGAGTCTACGTCACCAAAATTTTAACATGGTCCGACAACACCATCTCAGTTGAGATTATTTCTTTTATCCATATTTATAAACTTTAAAACCAATTTGTTATACTCCAAACATTTTCAAAAGGCCTAATTTTCACATCAACACACAGTATTAGTCTCGACCGGTTGTAGCGATTTCGTGCCTACGCACACATCATATGTTTGGCCATAACCACATCTCTGGTCATAATAGTTGTTCATAATTAATTCCAGCATCGTCAATTAACCTCACATTATCCAAAACCTAATTTCAAATTTACACAACACTGACAACAACACGCGAGGTATGAAGACCTCATAATTATTTACCCGAATTAACGAGTCACATTTAACACCACATGTGCACTCACCTCGTAGGCTAAAACTCAATAATTACAGCACGAAATGACTAAATATGCACAGAAAAACACATACAAGAATTATCAAATAAGCCTAACAGGCATGACTCCCTATTAGTACTATAGTACAATTTTAATTTCACAAGGGAGAATTTAAATAGATAAATTTTCATCACAAGGACATCGTCCTTATATAACTTTCACCGCGGCTTGTAGCCTGGTTTAAATATTTCACATCATATAAAAATGCGAGGATCTCGCCCTCAACTCTGAATCACATGTACTTCGCATATTGTGCCAACTGAAATTTTCCATTTATTTTTTTTCTTCTCTTTAAATAAATTTCATGAAACAATTTCACAACACATAATGAACCCCATATCGGTAGCATATAATTCATAAAATTGTAATCAATTATCCCGAAATTACATCAAAACCCATTGTAGTGAGTAATAAAAAGTCACCTTTTGGACTCATAGCCCACAACAATGTACAAAACAAAAATGATAGACACATGCTAACACTATCAAGTCTCCTAACAGGGATAAACACGGGAGTGGAGTACAAATCCACAAATCCACCATATAAGGAGCATGATAGGAGTTCCCACCTCGATAATCAGGATCGAATCAAAATATGAATAATGCTCATTTTATTATAAATTAATTCATACATGTGATGACACTATCTGGTGTATCGACCTCAGCCAGCTCATAGCAATTATATCAACGGGCCGGGCCTCCTCCTCTTGGGCGCCCTCTACCCGCCTGTCCTCCACCCCTAACTGGCTGTGCACGTGGAGTATTAACTGGAATAATGCTTGTAGCCTGAGTGTCTTGATGAAATTTGTCTCTCCCAAGTCTGGGATAATCTCTCATGATGTGCATGGTATCACCACACTCATAACAACCCCTCTGAGGTCGCGACTACTCGTACTGAGTCTGTGCCGGATAATTGGATTAACCATTGTAAGAACCTCGTACCGGTGGTGCACTATAAATATTAACTGGAGCACTCCGAGTACTCTTAATTGCGGACTAGGCTGACCGACTGCCCGAGCCTCTGCCATGATGAGTCATAGCTGCAGAGTAGAATCCACTGAA
>AWOL01S0042968.1:0-10014 GCA_000715115.1 Nicotiana otophora
TGGTCACGGACTTGAAAGTTACAGCTTCGACCCACTTGGTAAAGTAATCAATGGCCACCAGAAAACACATATTCCCGTTTGACGCTGCCGGCTCAATTAGTCCAATGACATCCACACCCCAAGCAACAAAGGGCCACGGTGCATACATTGTGTGCAACTCAAATGGCGGGGAATGAATCAAATCACTGTGCACCTGGTATTGATGAAATTTACGAACAAAGCTGATGCAATCTTGTTCCATGGTGAGCCAATAATAACCTACTCGGGGAATCTTCTTTGCCAAAACATACCCGCTCATATGTGGCCCGCAAACTCCGGAATGTACTTCGGCCATGATAGTCGACGCTTGTTTAGCATCTATGCGCCTTAGTAGTCCTAGATCTGGAGTCCTCTAGTACAAGATTCCTCCGATCAAGAAAAATCCATTAGCCAGACGTCGAATGGTTCTCTTTTGATCACCTGTGGCATGTACCGGATATACCCCCGACTTGATGTATTCCTTGATATCGTGGAACCAAGGTTCACCATCAATTTCCTCTTCAACCATATTACAATAAGTGTGCTGATCACGGACTTAGATATGTAGAGGGTCGACGTAAGTCTTATCCGGATGGTGTAACATTGACGCCAGAGTAGCCAAGGCATCGGCAATCTCATTATGAATCCTGTGAATATGCCTGAATTCTACTGACCTAAATCGTTGACAAAGATCATGCAGACACTATTGATACGATATAAGCTTTAAATATCGAGTCTCCCATTCTCCCTGAATATGGTGAACCAACAAATAAGAATCTCCAGAACCAGTATTTCCTGGACTCCCATATCTACAGCTAACCTCAAAACCAGAATGCATGCTTCGTACTCGGCCATATTGTTGGTGCAATAAAATTAAAGTTGTGTCGTCACAGGGTAGTAATGCCTTGTTTCAGAAATGAGTACAACCCTTATTCTGACACCTTCCATATTAGCAGCTCCATCAAAGAAGAGTTTCCAACCTGGCTTTTCATCATAATTAGCCTCGTCAACATACATCACTTATTCATCAGGAAAATAAGTCTTCAGTGGCTCATATTCTTCATCCACTGGATTCTCGGCCAAGTGGTCGACCAAGGCTTGGGCTTGCATCGCGGTCCGAGTAAACATATTTTCAATTAAACTAACATATTTAATATAATTATCATGCAATCAAAAAATTGAAACTTTATAACTAATCTGAAATTAAGCCATTAGAGGAAAAGAAAGAAGAACAGAAGAAAAGAAAGGGGTTACTCATTAAGATAGAAGAAGCTTAGGACATAGGAATCGAGCTTCAAACCTGCCAATGACGACTTGACCGGATTCTTGAAAAGTTCGGAATGAACCAAAACCGACATCGATCGATTGCACTCAACAAGAGCAATTAGTCAGTGTAGGTTTCGAATCAAAGCGATCCATCTCTTGAGAGTGAAAAACCGGTTCAAGCTCCTTTTTATTTTTTTATTTTTTTTAGGATTTCAGATCTGTTTTTATCTATGATTGAGATGGATTTAAAGGGAATGGATAATCGGTTCAGGTTGTGGAGGAGTTGGGAAGTGTAGGGTGTTAATTTATGATTGTTTGGCGGTGGTCCGCCGCCGTGGGCAATTTCCGGTGGCGGATGAGAAAGGGGGATATGGGTGGTCTCTGAGGGTTTCATGGGGGAAATCAACGGCTAAGATCGTCGTTACTAAAACGATGTCATTTTGGTTAAGTGAGGGCTGGAACGGACTGCGCTTGGGGCAAGTTGGGTTTTGAGGGGAATTTTGGGCTTAGACATTGTTTAGCCCAAATCCGGAACCAAACAAAATCCCTTCTCTCTTTCTTTCTCTTTTTTTATGTTTCCTTTTGAATTTAAATCCTAATTGAATTAATTAAAATCCTAAACAAACTAACTAAAATCCTTGAATTAGATTCTAAATTGTAGAAATAAATTAATTATCTGTTTCTAACATCAAAATAATTAATTAATTTAAAGCTAATGAAAGAAAATTACTAATTTGCAACTAAAAGTTAAAAATGTGAATGGCCCATATTTTTTGTGATATTTTGTTTAACAAATGCAATTAACTTATGTAATTAAATCCTAAATGTAATTAAATCTAAGATGCTATGCAATGAATATTTTAGATATTTTTGGTATTTTTTCATAATTTTAAATACTAAATATGCAACTAAATGCAAATAAAATTAACCAAAAAATCCTAACAATTCTATAAAAATTAAAATAATTTAGAAAAATCTATTTTTGAACTTTGTAGGAGTACTTTTAGTCGGGCAAAAATTACGTGCTCACAACAGGTATTGTCTCAGTGTGCCACAGGGAAGCTTCTATATTATTTGACCCTGGTTCTACTTATTCGTATGTATCATCGTACTTTACTCATTATCTGGATACTCCCCGTGAGTCCTTAGTTTCACTTGTCCGTGTATCTATGCCGGTGGGCGATACTATTATTGTGGACCGTATGTATCGGTCATGTGTGGTAACTATTGTGGGACTAGAGACTAGAGTTGATATCTTATTGCTCAGTATGGTTGATTTCGATGTAATCCTGGGTATGGATTGGTTGTCTTCATGTCATGCTATCCTGGACTGTCACGCAAAAACTGTGATGCTGGCGATGCCGGGGTTGCCGAAAGTCGAATGGAGAGGTTCTCTAGATTATGTTCCCAGCAGGGTAATTTTTTATTTGAAAGCCCAACGTATGGTTGGGAAGATGTGTTTGTCATCCTTGGCTTTTGTGAGAGATGTTGATGCAGATACTCCTACTATTGAGAGAGGAGAAACTATATGCTAAATTCTCTAAATGTGAATTCTGGCTTAGTTCGTTGGCATTCTTGGGACACAGTGTCCAGTGAAGGGATTAAGGTGGATCTGAAGATAATAGAGGCAGTTCAGAGTTGGCCCAAGCCATCTTCAATTACTGAGATTCGGAGTTTTCTCGGCTTGGATGGTTATTATCATTGCTTCGTGGAGGGTTTCTCATCTATTGCGATGCTTATGACTAAATTGACCCAGAAAGGTGCTCCGTTCAAATGGTCGGATGAGTGTGAAGAGTGCTTTTAGAAGCTCAAGACAACTTTGACTACAACCCCAGTATTGGTGTTACCTACAGGTTTAGGGTCTTATACTGTGTATTGTGACGCATTGCGTATTGGTCTCAGCGCAGTGCTGATGGAAGATGGTAGGGTGATTGCCTATGCATCCAGATAGTTAAAAGTACATGAGAAGAATTATCCGGTCCATGACCTTGAGTTAGCAGCTATTGTTCATGCCTTGAAGATTTGGCGGCATTATTTATACGGTGTCTATTGTGAGGGTTATACCGATCACCGGAGTCTACAGCATTTGTTTAAATAGAAGGATCTTAATTTGCGGCAGCGCTGGTGGTTGGAGTTGCTTAAGGATTATGATATCACAATTCTCTATCATCCCAGAAAGGACAATGTGGTGGTCGATGCCTTGAGTCGTAAGGCGGAGAGTTTGGGCAGCTTAGCATACTTACCGGTAGCAGAGAGGCCTTTAGCCTTGGATGTTCAAGCCTTGGCTAACCAGTTTGTTAGATTGGATGTTTCATAGCCGAATCGAGCTTTGGCTTGTGTGGTTTCTCAGTCTTCACTCTATGATCGTATCAGAGAATGTCAATATGATGACCCTCATTTACTTGTCCTTAAGGACACGGTTCAGCACGGTGATGCCAAGGAAGTCACTATTGGGGATGATGATGTATTACAGATGCAGGGCAGGCTGTGCGTGCCTAATGTAGATGGGTTGCATTAGTTAATTCTCCAGGAAGCTCACAGTTCGCAGTACTTCATTCATCCAAGTGTCGCGAAGATGTATCATGATTTGAGGCAACACAATTGGTGCATGCGAATGAAGAAAGATATAGTTGGGTTTGTAGCTCGGTGTTTACATTGTCAACATATAAAGTACGAGCATCAGAGACCAGGAGGATTGCTTCAGAGACTTGAAATTACGGAGTGGAAATGGGAGTGTATTACCATGGATTTCGTAGTTGGACTTCCACGGACCTTGAGGAAGTTTGATGTTGTTTGGCTGATTGTGGATTGGTTGACCAAGTCCGCGTATTTTATTCCAGTTGGTACTACTTATTCTTCGGAGCGCTTGGCTGAGATTTATATCCGCGAGATTGTTCGCCTACACTGGCTGCCCGTATCCATCTTTTCAGACCGGGGCACGCAGTTTACATCATAGTTTGGGAGAGCAGTACAGTGAAAATTAGGAACACGGGTTCAATTAAGTACATCATTTCACCCTCAGACGGATGGGCAGTCCGAGCGCACTATTCAGATATTGGAAGATATGCTATGCGCTTATGTTATAGATTTTGGAGGTTCTTGGGATCAGTTTCTGCCACTCGCGGAGTTTTCTTACAATAACATCTACCAATAGAGTATTCAAATGGCTTTGTATGAGGCTTTATGTGGGAGACGATGTCGGTCTCCGGTAGGTTGGTTTGAGCCAGGTGAGGCTAGGCTATTGGGCACTAAGTTAGTTGAGGATTCTTTGGAGAAGGTTAAATTGATTCGGGAGCGACTTCACACAATGCATTCTAGACAGAAGAGTTATGCCGACAGGAAGGTCCATGATGTTTCTTACATGGTTGGGGAGAAGGTTCTGCTTAAGATTTCACCCATGAAAGGTGTGTTGAGGTTCTAGAAGAAGGGCAAGTTGAGCCCTCGGTATATCGGGCCTTTTGAGATACTTAAGAAAATTGGAAAGGTGGCTTATGAACTTGCTTTGCCACCTAGTCTATCAGGTATTCATCCAGTATTCCAGGTATCCATGCTCCGAAAGTATGTCAGGGATCTGTCTCATATTCTGGATTTTAATACGGTGCAGCTGGACGGTAATTTGACTTATGATGTGGAGTCGGTGGCTATTTTAGACTGGCAAGTTCGAAAGCAAAGGTCAAAGAACATAACATCAGTGAAGGTACAGTGGAGAGGCCAGCCAATCGGAGAAGCTACTTGGGAGATTGAGCAGGAGATGTAGAGTAAATATCCACACCTATTTGAGACTCTAGGTATGACTCTAAACCCGTTTGAGGACGAACGTTCGTTTAAGAGGGAGAGAATGTAATGACTCGGCCAGCCATTTTGATTATTATAATCCCGTTCCCCCATTTACTGCTCAAGTTATGCTTTACAGTTATTTTATGACTTATCGGGTTAGTTGGTTCAGGTCCGAAAGGTTTTCGGAGTGAAATGAGATACTTAGTCTCATAATTGAAAACTTAAGTTGGAAAAGTTGACTGGATGTTGACTTATGTGTAAACAACCTCGGATTTGAATTCTGATGATTCCAATAGCTCCGTATGGTGATTTAGGACTTAGGAGTGTGTCCAAAAATTTATTTGGAGGCCCATAGTGGAATTAGGCTTGAAATGGCGAAAGTTAAATTTTTGGAAAGTATGACCGGAGGGTTAACTTTTTGAAATCGGGGGCGAAATCCGATTCTGAAAAATTGAATATGTCTGTTATGTCATTTATGACTTGTGTGCCAAATTTGAGGTCAATCGGACGTGATTTGATAGGTCCCGACGCCGTTTGTAGAAATTGGAAGTTTTAAAGTTCATTAGGCTTGAATCAATGTGAAATTTGTGTTTTGATGTTGTTTGAGGTAATTTGAGGGTCCGACTAAGTTCGTATTAGGTTATAAGACTTGTTTGTATGTTTGGTTGAGGTCTCGGGGGCCTCGGGTTAAATTCGGGTGGCTAACAGACTTGGAAGTAAGTTGAAAAAGCAACTGCAGTTTTGCTGCTGCTGGTGTTATCGCACCTGCGAAGTGGGAACCGCAGGTGCGAGCCCACAGAAGCAGGGAGGGAGCAGTAGAAGCGGCCAGGAAGGATTTGGGCAGGGGTCGGAGATGCGGACTTGTGGGCGCAGAAGCGGTAGGAAGGGCGCACGTGCGGGCAGGCACGCAGGTGCGATGCAATTTTCCGCACCTGCGAAGGCGCAAATGCGGTCCAAGGCTCTCAGAAGCGGAGGCAGCTGGGCTAAGTGACTTCCGTAGATTCGGTGTTTTCACCGCAGATGCGAAAATATGGCTGCAGGTGGGAAAGTATTGGGCAGTGTACAAAACAGAAGGGTCCGAGAAATTTTGTCATTTTTGACGTTTCCAAAAGCGGGTGAGGCGAGTTTTGAGCGAGAAATCACGGTAAATCTTGAGGTAAGTCACTTGTGATCATTTCTACTCCATAATATTGAATTATCATCGAATAATCCGACTAGATTATATATTTTTGAGGTGTAAATCGAGGATTTGAACTTAGGGATTTCAAGATTTGGAGGTCGAGTTGAGGTCGGATTTTGGTAAAATTGGTATGGTTAGACTCGTGGTTGAATGCGCTTTTAGATTTTTATAACTTTTGTTGGGTTCCGAGACTTGGGCCCCACAGGTGATTTTCGAGCTAAATTTCAGATTTTGTTGGAAAATTAGTATTTTCTTATGGAATTAATTGTGGCTAGATTTAAGGCGTTTGGAGGCCAATTCACGAGGCAAAAGTATAGAAGAATAAAGAATTACACGGTTTGAGATAAGTAACAGTTTTAAATTTGGTTCTGAGTGTATGAAACCCCAGATTATGTATTATATGATTGGTTTAAAGGTGACGCACATGCTTGGTGACGGGCGTGTGGGCATGCACTGTAGGAATTGTGACTTGGTCAAATTCCATGGAACTGTGTAGTTAAATAATAGTACATTCTCCATGTAATAGAGAAATTGAACCACAAATCATGTTTAGATTATGTGTTGGCACTGTAGGGACCCACAGAGGTCGTGTACCTGTTGAACTATCTGCTTAATTGTTATTTTATACTCGGTCACAGTTTACTTATTTATTTTATCTCAGTCTCTATTTTTCACTATTGATGCATAATATCATTGTTGTCTGGGCTGATTTTTCATGATTATTGAGAGCGCGAGAGGTTGGAGGGATTTATGACTGAGTGACGTCGAGGGCCTGATTGTGAGATATTATATTATAGCACGTGAGTTGTCCGTGCAGCATGTGAGTTGTCCATGCAGATCCATATATTATACTATAGCATGTGAGTTATCCGTGCGGATCCAGATATTATACAATAGCAAGTGAGTTGTCCATGAAACGCGTGAGTTGTCCGTGCGGATCCAGATATTATACTATAGTACGTGAGTTGTCCGTTCAGCACGTGAGTTGTCCGTGCGGATCCAGATATTATACTATAGTACGTGAGTTGTCCGTGCGGATCCAGATATTATACTATAGTACGTGAGTTGTCCGTGCGGATCCAGATATTGATACGATAGCACGTGAGTTGTCTGTACAGGATGTGAGTTATCCGTGCGGATTATAGCGCTTGGGTTATAGGAGCCCCTTCGGAGTCTATACACACCCTCAGTGAGCGCAGGTACCTATTGAGTGCGAGTGCTGAGTGAATGGAATGGCTAAGTGACTGTGGTCCTGAGAGGATGCATTTGATTTCATTACTGTTGCACTTCAGCTGTTATATATCACTGTTTTGGAAATTTCTAAGAGATGCTATTTTATGTTTCAGTTAAACTTGACATGAAATTACTGTTTTGGCCTTAAATGTTGAACTTGAAAGCATGCCTACCTTATTATGTTGGAAATTACTATAATTGGACTCAGTTGTGAAGCTCGTCACTACTTTCAGTTCTTTATTTAGTATTGTACTTTTTGAGTTTGGTTGTACTCATACTATACCCTGCATTTCGCGTGCAGATCCAGGCGATCCCCGACACAGTGGATGTTGATTCTTCCACACAGTTGATTTTTCGGAGATTCAGAGGTAGCTGCCATGTTTCGCAGACCTTGTCTCTCCTTCCCTATTCTTTTGTTTATTGTATTTAGTCTCAGATTATTATAGACCATGTTTCCCGGCCTTGTAATGTATAGATACTCATGTACTCGGTGACACCGGATTTTGGGAGTGTATTTATATCCAGTATTTGTGAGATTTTCTCTTAAACTTAATTATCATATTTTCCGTATTTAAAAGAAACTGTGGGTTATTGATGTTGTCGGCTTGCCTAGTATTGAGATAGGCGCCATCACGACGGGATAGGATTTTGGATCGTGACACTATAACAGTTATTTACTATAAAAGTTAAATTTGTTCGGAACCGATTTTTATGTTATGTACTTTATAATAACACTTCATTATAGCAGCAAAACAAATATCAAAACAAACGAGGTTGTTATAGAAAAGCTTGATTGTATTCGATGTTTCCTTTTCATAATGACAAGGAGGTAAAGATGAACATGAGTGTATTAACAATGACGTAGATCAAGATAGCTATCAAGGAAAGGGCACAAGATCAATTTAAGGCTACTTTTATAATAAGGCGGTTAGCTTTGTAATTTAGCTTATTTAGTTTGTTTAAGACTAGCTTAAGAGTATTGAGTAAAAAACATAAAAAGACAAAGTTTAATAAATATTTTTACAAACTTAGCAGTATCAGGTATTTTACATACATGGCCATTAAATAATTCATTCCCAAGCAGATAACTTTAAATCTTACGCCTAAAATAACGCAGCCAAAGCATTTTATTACCTTAAAAAAGGTTAATTGAGTTACACTATTGAAAAAAGATTTTGTACTTAATTATCACATTACTTTATTTGGTTATTCCCATTTACAAAAAAATAAAACTAACAAATCTGGAATATAACATGTATTATTATATATATGGAAGCCTAGAATATAATCTCAGAATTGTGATAATATACATTGTATAAGTCATGTATAAATTGTAATTAACTATGTACAAATTACATTAGATAACTTATATCCAATGTAAACTATGTATAAATTATACCAGATAATATACCAAGTAAAAATCATTTATATATTTATATATTTTAACATAAATTCTCCAACCATTGTATATATTGATTGTGTATTAATATTAATAAAAATGAATATATATATATATATATATATATATATATATATATATATATAGTACGTGATTATGTGTAAATGTGTATATTAACGATATAATGATGATATTTAATAGTATATAAATTACAATAAAAATTCTAATATGGTAATATACACAGCATAATAATGGTAATTAATAGCGTATAAATCACAATGTTATCCTTTTAGAAGAACTATGGCATAAATCAACGAATAGAGGGAAATTTCTTTGAAATTTTTGGTATATTTTGGTTTATGGAAAGAGAGAAAATCTGGAATTTTGTTTTTTGTTTTTTGTTTTTTGCTTTTTTGGAAGAATCTGAAATATTATTAGTGTTGGTAGAGATGGAAAGTGTTTCCTTAAATATAGGTTATTTACATCGTAAGACTATTTCATGGATACGGTTTCTTAATGCTCTTTTTGGCTTTTAAATGGGATTCCCATTGTAGTGACATTTAAGCCGTTATATATATATATTTAAATAATGTTACATATGTAATAAAATTTACTATTATTGCAATAAACAAGAAATACTATTAGTTATGAGAATAAATTTTGTAAAGATATCATCCATGTAAAAAACTCAAGAGTATGTGGGTCATTATTAACCCAAATATCAACCATAGTACAAATAGTAGTATATTATTTCCAATTTATGGAATTTGGGAGATGCTAGGGTGCATTTAGATGGATGAATGAGCCAATTGAATCCTTCTTTTGTGAACTTCTACAATAAGTTGTCTGTCCTAAGATTAAAAATTTCCTAGCCGCAAATTGTCTGTCCTAAGATTAAAAATTTCCCAGACCCAGATTGACCCAGATTGACTATCTCCTCCTCAGGAGGTGTGACAGAGGGTTGTGCAAGGATTGTAAGGTGATTCCGGGTGAGATACTCGTGACGCAGCATAGGCTCTTGGTGATGGACGTTGGTATTATGTTGAAGAGGAGGAAAAGGTCTACTCGAGGAAGACCGAGAATCAGGTGGGGAGCCTTAACTAAGGATAAAGCCCAAGCGTTGGAGGGGCGGTTATTGGCT
>AWOL01S0042968.1:22596-35410 GCA_000715115.1 Nicotiana otophora
TTTTTTTTTTTCTTTTTTTTTTTTTGCCATCTGGTTGTCCAAGTTGGGCCGGACAAAATTTGAATTTGTGTGAGGAAAGTGTTATGAATGTGATTCCATATCCAAGGTTTGACCCCAAGATCTCTAATTAAAGATAAAAAATATGGTGTAGACAATTTATCTTAATGTAATCATTAATTAATACTTTTACTGCTCGAATCCGTGATAAAGAAATAACTTTATCATTGATCTAATTAACTTATTTGTGTAAGAAAGACTGAGACGACTTGGTTGTTACAAGTCAACAAATAGGCATTATTAGGCAGCTAAGGTTTTTGCAGTGAAAATAATGGCGAATTGATGATGACAGAAGTTGAGATGGTGACTGTAACTTGGAATTTAATTTCCTTCTTACTTTTCTCCACCTCGTCAAACTTTCCTACGCCTATGGCCCACCTATTCGCAATTCACATCATGCCAACTTTTACCATACAAAAGAAGGGCCGCCTGCTCCTAAGGTGTGGCCTTGTGGTGACTGAAGTCTAAGAATCAGTTTTAATTCCTAGCTAAGGCAAAAAACGCCACGTGATTTTTTCTTATTTATTCAAGCTTTGATGGATAGAGGTATCTGGTATTTATTGCTGGTGAGAGGTGATATGCAGTTGCGGATTTAGAGTATAGTTATTGGGTTTTCAGGAATTCAATAACTTTTGCGGAGACCCTGTATTTTTATTAAAAAATCCATTAAATATCTATAAATATATAATTGTGAACCCAGTTATTATTGTATATTAATTTGAGATTACAACAGGAACCCATAAATTTCATATCCTGGATTCGCCTCTAGTGACCGGTATCCCGTGGAATAAGTCGAGATGTGCTACGGTTATTAAAAAAAGGCTGCCCAATTGCACAAAACATTCTGTATTCACGTAGGTTCCGGAGAAGGACCACACCTCAAGGGATATAATACAGACAATTTAGCTTAATACAAACATTAGATCAGACAGAAAATAATTTTACCGTCACTTCAAAACTCCTCTCTCTCTACCGTACAAAAGAAGAATGAAAGAAACTAAAAAGGAGGTTTTTGCTGTTAATTACTATACACTGCCGCTGAAGTAAACTAAGTAGTGTTTGATTTCTTGCAATGACCGAGTAAAAATGTTTACACCCTCATTTCAATTATAGCGTTAAATAATCTATCTATCTATGTATAAAGTTGGGAAAATAGGAGACGAGTTGCCCCCTCTCTTTGTCCTAGGATCCTATTTATTTATTTTCTCCTTTTTTTTGGTTTATTCCCCAATAACTCTAAATATTTTGGTTTACTTCTCTTTCCTTCATTCCTATGACTAATGTCTATTAAGGTGCACTAAATATTAGTGCTATTACGTTACTAGGCATTCCAATAGTCACTTTCTCAATCCTTACCTTAATTACTCTAGTTACTCTCTTCTCTCACTCCAATGTAGTCTTTAATCTTTGTATATATATAAGCCAAACAAGACAAGGGGAGTTGGCCATTCGTTTGATATTCTTTGATCTTTTGGCTTTCCGATTCGAACATTTTTTACTTCTTCTTAACAAATTTTATTTTCTTGATTTAAAAATCTTTATCTTCCTCAATTTCTGTCACCTTATCGTTTGGCCTCTCATGGCAACTTATTAATAGTATTGTGAATTTGTTTTTGTCTAGGTGAAGGTGTTGTTTGAAGAAAATATTATATTTTGGATGATGAGAGTATGCAGACGAAGCTTATCCACATTTTGGTAAAAAATCTTCATCTAAAAGGTAAACTATATAAGATAGATATTTTTAACATATTTTTTACTCCTTTGTGCAATATATACATAGCTATTCCAATTTCTAATTTGACATATGTTAGCTTGCAATTTTTCTATGGAAACATAAGCAAATCAAACCTAGAATAGTTGTCCAATTGAAAAAACAATTATTTTGTCGAGAATGATTTATTGGAACACCTTTATGACCTCTGAATTTTAGCTTGCTAGAAACTATTTTTCATTATTATTTGTTTTCTTAAGGTTAAGGATGGTCCAGAAAGATATTATAATATACACTGAGTTGTGTTTTTGCTAAAAATCTTTGTTGCCATTGATATGAAAATGCGTGTTAATGAGCCTTTCGTGAGAGGCTGGGTTTACCCTGAAAATTGTAGTAACTTTTTGCTTACTATGGAGTTCTTATTTTCATTTGCCTTCTATTGGAGATTTGAGTCACTGTAGCACACATTTGTGTATTGTGAATTTCTTTTTTTAGTAGCACAATGTATTTCACTTGACCTTTTTTTTTTTTTGTGAAATTGGAGGATGTAAGTGTATATAACCAATAATAAGCTGGTATTTTTGCTTTCTTTATGTTTTGTTTCTTCAATTTGAATTAGAATAAATAATAATAAGAATATGTTTTGTTTCTTCAATTTGAATTAGAATAAATAATAATTTTCTTGTATATGCATATAAGTTTTAATTCTTTTATATTGATTAACTAAAAAGGGTAATATTCTTACTGAAATTAGAAAAAAATCTTTTTATTTTTTTTTATTTTAGAAAAGAGGTTTGATAATGATATATGCAAAACAAATATTCTAATTTCAGTAAGAATATTACCCTTTTTAGTTAATCAATATAAAAGAATTAAAACTTATATGCATATACAAGAAAATTATTATTTATTCTATCTCTGCTAAGTTTATAAAAATATTATTTCTAAATTTATTGCTATTTTAAATTTACAGCGTTAGACAAAAAACACTATATGATTTCTTCGTATTTATTCAAACCTTGTTAGATAGAGTTATCTGGTACTTATTGTTGGTAGGAGGTGACAGGCAGTGGCGGATGTAGAGTATAGTTACTGGGTTCTCGGGAACCCAGTAACTTTTGCGAAGACCCTGTATTTTTATTAAAAAATCCATTAAATATCTATAAATATATAATTGTGAACTCAGTTATTATTGTATATTAATTTGTGATTACAATAGGAACTCATACTTCAAATCCTGGATCCGCCTCTGGTGACAGGTATCCCGTGGAATAGGTTGATATGCGTGCAAGTTGGCTTGGACATTACTGTTATTAAAAAAAAAAAGGCTGCCCGATTGCACAAAATATTTCGTATTCACGTAGGTTCCGAATAAGGACCACACCTCAAAAGATATAATACAGACAGTCTACCTTAATACAATCATTAGATCAGACAAAAATAATTTTATGGTTGCTCCAAGACACCCCCTCTTTGCCGTACAAGAGAAGAATGAAAGAAAATAAAAAGGGGGGTTTTGCTGTTAATTACTATACTATGCCGCTGAAGTAAACTAAATAGAGTTTGATCTCTTGCAATGACGGGGTAAAACTGTTTACACCCTCATTTCAATTATAGAGTTAAATAATTTCTACATTAAAAGTGCACAAAACTTTGGAACTTTTTTCCGTAAACCCTCTAAAACGTGGTCTTTTTTAGTTTAAATTGAAAATGTTAATATAGAGGTTTAACCGTACGCCTGAAGCATTTCCAAATTCCAAGTCAGTAATCAAATTAGCCCACTAAATTGCTAAGTTAAGGACATCAAATTTATTGTTTTACGCCTAATCAAGCAAGAAAAGTATTTTCCACAACGTGTTTTTCCTCTTTGATCAATATAGACTCTGTTTCCATTCTATGTGTTCTGAAATTTATTAATTTAAAAAGCACTTTTGAGCAATAAATAATATTTGGCCAAACGTTTAATAAGTATTTATAAGTGGACGTTTGGACATAAGAATTGTAAGATTCCAAAAAAAAGTCAAAATAAATTCAAGTAAAAATAGTATTTGAAAGTTAGAGTTGTGTTTGGACATGAATATAATTTTTGGTTGTTTTTGAAGTTTTGTGAGTGATATTAGTGAAAATTTTGAAAATAGCTTTTTGGAGTTTTTTAAATTTTCGAAAAATTCCAAAATTCATCTTCAAGTGAAAATTACAAATTTTATGGCCAAACATTGATTTCGAAAAAAAGTGAAAATATTCTTATGTCCAAACGGGTTCTTAGTGTATTTATCTTAAAAGTTCTTTTTTAAAAAAAAAACTAATTGTTTTTGCTTCTAAAACAAGGCTTCTTCACTCAAAAATATATTTTTTTTCCTTCTAAAAGTTTGGCCCAAACACCTTAATTGTAGAAAAATATAATAGTTTTGGCCAAAGAATCCACAAAAAAACTTGGCCAAAGAGGTTATAATATTGCGGATGACCTATTCTGATATTGATCATTGGCAAAGTTCAAAAAAAAAAAAATTATTCAACTTTATACCTTTAAATATTGATACCTATAATATTGCGGATGGCCTATTGTGATATTGAACATTGGCAAAGTTCAAAAAAAAAATATATTCAACTTGATACCTTTAAATATAATTTATTTAACTTGATAACTTATTTAAACTTGATACCTTTATACAATATAGTTTGTCCCAAAAAAATGATATATTTTATATATTTAAAATTAATTTAATTTTATTTCTTTATTTTAGTTTTAATCAAATAATTTATAATTACATAAATATTTATAATTCATTTTAAATTAAAAAGTTAAAATAAATCTTTCTTTTCTTATATTTTCTATCAAACTTGTTTGCCTCATGACATACTATATTTTATGAAATTTTACCTCTTATAGTTATGTGAAGATATAAGAACGTCTTTTTTTTGTTTCTCATCTGGTGTCTGATACAAGCTGGGCTCGACAAAATTCGAATTTGTGTCGGAAAGTCTCGTATAAGGGGTAATGTGGTCCCTAGCAAAAGACGATTCAATATCCAAGGTTTGAACCTGAAACCTTTGATTAAAAATAAAAAAATATGATGTAAAGAACCTACCCTAATACAAACATTAAATATGATTACTTTCACGGTTCAAATATGTGATTTATAGATTATACATAAATAACTTTATCATTGTTCAAATTCACTTATTGGTGTAAGAAAGACTAAGAAGACTTGGTTGTTACAAGTCAACAAATAGGATTTATTAGGGCTGTTGTTTTCGTTGTGAAATAATGGCTAATTGATGATGACTGAAGTTGATATGATGACTATAACTTGGAATTTAATTTCCCTCGTACTTTTCTCCACCTCGTCAATATTTTAGCATGGAAATTTTCCTACGCCTGTGGATTCGCAATTCACATCGTGCCAACTTTTACCATACAAAATAAGGGCGGCCACACCTAAATGTGTGATGCAGTAATCAATAAAGTTAGTAATAATAATCATGAGGTCTCCCGTTCAAATTTGAACGGAGGCAAAAATTAATAAGTGATTTTTTTTTATCTATACAAATTTTAGTGGATATAGTTACCTCGTTGTTGTTCGTGGGAGGTGATATGTATTATGTGGAATTAGTCGAGATGTGTGCAAGTGTGATGACCCGATATGATATTTTTAATTCTAACCTTCATTTATGTATTCCATGACCTTGAATAGCTCCATTAAATCTTTCTTGATTTGCGTGAGCAATCCGTATCTTTCTTTTGAAAACTTTTATGTGAAAAAACAAAGAAAATGTGAAATTTGCCTTTAAAACTCATTTGAGTTGACTTCGGTCAATATTTTGAGCAAACGGAACCGGATTAGTGTTTTGACGATTTTGGTGAGTCCATATCGTGATTTGGGACTTGGGCGTATGCCCAGAATGAAATTTGGAAGTCCCTACCTTGCATTATCGCCATTTGACGGAAACTAGAAATTTAAAGGTTTAAAGAATTCTTAAATTTGGTCATAATTGGATTTTGTTGATATCGGGTCCTGATTTGGATTCCGAGAGTTCGATCAGCTTCGTAACAATATTTATGACTTATGTACAAAAATTGATGTTATTCCAAGGTGCGTAGGCACGTTTTCCGTTAGTTTTTGAAATAAAAAAAAATAAAAGGTTTGATTTTATAAAGCATGAATTTCTAAAGTTTGACCGGAGTTTGACTTTTGAGCAAACGACTCCGGAATGGAATTTTGATGATGTCAATAGCTTCGTATAGTGATTTTGGACTTAGGAATGTGTCCGGATATTTATTTGAAAGTCCGTAATTGATTTTGGCTTGAAATGGCGAAAGTTGAAAAATAAAAAAAAAAATAGAAAGTTGACCGGAAGTTGACTTTATTGATATCGGGGTCGAAATTCGATTCCAGAAATTGGAACATCTACATTATGTCATTTTGACTTGTGTGTAAAATTTGAAGTCATTCCGTATTGATTTGATATGTTTCGGCAAAAGTTATAGAATTTGGAAATGTCATAAGAGTATAAGTTTGATTCGAGGTGCAATTCGTAGTTTCGGTATTGCTTGATGTGATTTGAGGTCTCGACTAAGTTTGTATCGTATTTTAAGACTGATTGGTATATTTGGTTGGGGTCCCGGGGGCCTCGGGTGTTATCGGATCATTTTGGACTACTTTGGATGCTGGTTTTCTGATATCTGGTGTTATTCTTCGCGTTCGCAAGGTGCCTCCCGCGTTCGCGAAGAAGGATTTGGCTTCTGGGATTTTGTTCTTCGCGTTCGCGAAGAAGGAATTCCTAGTCTGTCACCCGACTTCGGAAGCTTATATCTTGGAATCTATAAGAAATTTGGAGATGATCCGAAAATGAATGTTGTAGCCCGTTGTGTCTAGTTTTCACAAATGTAAATCATTTGGTATTTGTAATTGTGTACAAAAAGTTATGGTAGATATATTACATGCTGTCTTGGAAGAATTTAGAAATAGCAAAGAAAGAATTTCTGCTGCATAAGGCTGGATTTGGAAGCTTATATCTCGAAATCTATAAGGAATTGGGAGATGAGCAAAACATTAAAGTTGTAACTCTTGATGTCTAGTTTTCAAAAAGTCAAACCATTTGTCATTTGGAGTTTTGTAAAAATGTTATGACCATTGTACTAGAGGCTGTCTAAGAAGAGTTTGGAAATAAATGTGGAAGGATTTGTTCATCGTGAACACGAGGGGAGGGTCGCAAACTCGAAGAACAAACTCATGGGCCGAAGAATAAAGTCTAAAAATGATACTTCATCTTATTCTTCAATGTTTTGACAAATAAAGCTCAGGTAAGGCAATTTTTCGAATGTTTTTCAAGGAAAACATTGGGGGTAAAATTTTCTAACTCGATTTTGGTTAAAATAAATACATGAATCTATTGTTGTTTTTATCACGAAATTAGTAAATTAGGCTGAAAATTATAGAAATTTTCTATACCTTAAATTGAGGATTTGGAGGTCGATTCGTTATCGGAATTTGATAAAATTGGTATGGTTGAACTCGTATCGGAATCAGTATTCGGATTTCATGAATATACTGTCGGGTTTCGAGAGGTGGGTTGTCACGACCCAAAATCTAAACTGTCGTAATGGCGCCTATTATGATACTAGACAAGCCTACATTTCTAAAACACTTTCAACATTGAACAGAAATAAATTAAGACATTTAAAATAACTGAAGTTTTTCATAAAAATGGGGCAAAACCCAAAACATAAGTGCGAAAAAATAGCCCGTCATCGGGGTGTCACTGAGTCATGGGCATCTAGATATTCAGTCTAATACAAACAGTGTCTAAGTATCAATACAGAAAAGGAAGAAAACATAGAAGGAGAGACAAGGTCTGCGGACGCCGGCAGCTACCTCGTAGTCTCCGGTACTCGATCGCGCACGGACTCAACGACCTCCGTGATCAAACACACCTGGATCTGCACATGAAGTGCAGAGTGTAGCATGAGTACAACCAACTCAGTAAGTAACAAAATAAATAAGGAACTGAGAAGGTACTGATGAGCTATACAAATACAGTTCATTTTCAATAATTCCAACAAAGAATATACATGCTTTAAAATCCGGCAGTTCAAATAAAATCCATTTTATACAGTTAAAGTGCAGGTAAATCCGGATATAGAATCTTTCCAAAATTTCATGACAACGATAGATAGCAACTAAGTGCATCAACAAATGAAAAACAAAACAAGTACAGGCTCTCAGGGCAACAGTCACTCAACTCTTCACAACAGCTCAATCACTCGGCTCTCATCCCTCAGTACTCACACTCAATAGGTACCTGCGCTCACTGAGGGTGTGCAGACTCCGAAGGGGCTCCTTTCAGCCTAAGCGCTATATCGCAGCTGCGTGCAGCCCGACCCAATCATATAAGTAGCCATAAGGCTCGTTGCAACGTGCAACCTGATCCATAATCCATAAATAGCCATAAGGCTCGTTGCGGCGTGCAACCCAATCCATATACCCTCACATACCTCACAGCTCGGCACTCAGGCCCTACCTTAGTCACTGACCTCTCCAGCCCCTCGGACTCACAGAATATCATAATAATCAGCCCAAACAGAGAATACAACAAGTATCAACAAAAACTATGAGGGAATAGAGATATAACACACAAGTAAGAATATGACTGAGTACAAGACAGAAATTAACAGTCAATCCAACAAGTACTCGACCGTTACGGGTCCCAACATTGATAACATATGGCCTAAGCATGGTTTCTAACATGAAAGGCAGTCAAATTTCTAGAAGACAGAGGGAACATGAAATTAACAATAAGTTATTCGACTTTACAGTCTCGCGGAACTGGCCAAGTCACAATCCCCCACGCTTCACGCCCACACGCCCGTCTCCTAGCATGTGCGTCACCTCCAAAACAATCATATCATACCAAAATCCAAGGTTTCATACCCTCAAGACCAGATTTAAAACTATTACTTACCTCAAACCGAGCAAATCTCTACTCTGAAATGTCTTTGCCTCTCAAATCGGTCTCCAAACGTCCCGAATCTAGCCACAAGTAGAACAATACAATCAATATAGGCTAAAGAGATCAATTCCACAAGAAAAGTACTAAATTATAGCCAAAAATTCGAAATTGGCCTGAACCCGGCCCCTAGGCCCACGTTTCGAAATCCAACAAAAGTCATAAAACCCGAAAGCCCATTTACTCACGAGTCTAACCATATCAAATTCACTCAAATCCGATAACAAAATCCCATTCAAAACCTCAAAATCCCAACTCAAGAGTTCTTCCTCTTTTTTCCCAATTTCTCACTCCAAATCACAAATTAGATGATAAATTTAAAGATGAAATCATGGGATTTAACCAAAACCAAGTAAGAATCACTTACCCTAATCAACTCTACGAAAATCCCTTCAAGAATATCCCAATTCTGTGTTCTCTAGCTCAAAATATGTAAAATCGGTTCAAACCCTCGTTTTTGAAATTAATACTGCATGCCCAGATATCCTTCATCGCGATCGCGGAACATTCCTCGCAATCGCGAAGCACAAATATGCTGCCCCACATTTTTACCCTACGCGAATTCAGAATCACCCACGCGATCGCGGATCACTACCTCTCATACCTATGCGATCGCATAGATCATTGGCCACACCTCCCCTCCTGCTCAAATCCTTATACACGAACGCGACCTTAGCCACGCGTTCGCGAAACACATCTTCGCACACATACGCGATTGCGTTCCTAACTCTACAATCGCATAGAACAAACTCACATCTGCCCCAAATAAGCTTACGCGATTGCGAATGAATCCCTGTGATCGCGTACAAGGAAAGCAGAACCTGCTGAAACCATAACTTCAACTATCAAGCCAAGTCCAAAAATGATCCGTTAAGCATCCGAAACTCACCCGAGGTCCCCGGGACATCAACCAAACATACCAACCAATCCTAAAATACCATACGAACTTAGTCGAGCCTTCGATTCACTCAAAACAACATCAAAACACTAATTACACTCGGATTCAAGCCTAAAGAACTTCTAAACTTTCAAATTTCACAAACGACGCCGAAATCTACCAAACCACGTCCGATTGACCTCAAATTTTGCACACAAGTCATATTCAACATTACGGACCTATTCCAACTTCCGGAATAGGAATCTGACCCCGATATCAAAAAGTCAACCCCCTAGTCAAACTTCCCAAAATTCGACTTTCGCCATTTCAAGCCTAAATTAGCTACAGATATCAAATTCACAGTCTGGACACGCTCCTAAGTCCAAAATCACCCAACGGATATAACGGAACCGATAGAACTGCATTCCGGAGTCGTCTTCACACACTTCCGACTACAGTCAAAATCCTGAGAATTAAGCTTCCGTTTTAGGAACTAAGTATCTCGAAACACTCCGAAACCAAAAACAAGACCTCCCGGTAAGTCACTTAAGCAAAAATAGATACTGGAAAAATAGTAAATAGGGGATCAGGGCTAATACATTCAAAACGACCGATCGGGTCGTTACATCCTCTTCCTCTTAAAATAATCATTCGTCCTCGAACGAGTATAGAGACATACCTGAAGTAGTGAAAAGTTGAGGATAATGGCTGCGCATATCGTGCTCGGAAGAATAGGAAGTCATTACAGGAATGAAATGAGTTGACTTGATCAGCCGGTCCACAATCACCCAAACTGCATCAAACTTCTGCTGAGTCCGTGGAAGCCGAACAACGAAATCCATAGTGATCCGCTCCCATTTCCACTCCAGAATCTCTAAATTCTGAAGTAATCCACCTGGTCGCTAATGCTCATACTTCACCTGCTGGAAATTTAGGCACCGAGCTATATACTCCACTATGTCCTTCTTCATTCTCCTCCACCAGTAATGCTATCTCAAGTCCTAATACATCTTCGCGGCACCCGCATGAATAGAATACCGTGAACTGTGAGCCTCTTGAAGAATCAACTCACGCAAACCATCTATATTGGGCACACATAGCCTGTCATGCATCCTCAATGCACCATCCTCCCCAATAGTGATCTCCTTAGCATCACTGTGCTGGACCGTGTTCTTAAGGACAAGCAGATGGGGGTCCTCATACTAACGCTCCCTGATACGATCATAAAGAGAAGACCAAGAGACCACACATTCCAATACTCGACTAGGCTAAAAAACATCCAATCTAACAAACTGACTAGCTAAGGCCTGAACATCCAATGCCAATGGCCTCTCTGTTGTTGGAATATATGCTAAGCTCCCCAAACTCTCTGCCCGGCGACTCAAGACATCGGCCACCATATTGGCCTTCCTTGGATGGTACAAAATGGTGATATCATAGTCCTTAAGAAGCTCCAACCACCTCCGATGACGCAAGTTAAGATCATTCTATTTGAACAGATACTGCAAACTCCGATGGTCAGTGTAAATCTCATAATGGACACCGTACAAATAGTGCCGCCAAATCTTCAAGGTGTAAACAATAGCTGCTAACTCAAGGTCGTGGATAGAATTGTTCTTCTCATGGGGCTTCAACTGGTGCGAAGCATAAGCTATCACTCTACCCTCCTGCATCATAACACACCCAATGTCGATCCGTGAGGCATCACAATACACTTTGTAAGAACCAGAAGTTGATGGTAGAACTAGAACTGGAGTCGTGGTCAAAGTAGTCTTGAGCTTCTGAAAGCTCTCCTTGCACTCCTCCGACCACCTTAAAGAAGCACCCTTCTGGGTCGATTTAGTCAAGGGCAATACAATAGATGAGAAAACCTCCACAAAACGATGGTAATAGCTCGCCAACCCAAGAAAGCTCTGAATCTCCGTGGCCAACTCTACACCGCCTCTATCTTCTTCGGATCCACCTGAATACCCTCACTGGACATCACGTGCCCCAAGAACGCCACTAAACTGAGCCATAACTCACACTTGAAGAACTATGCATAAAGCTTCTCCTCCCTCAATCGTTGTAACACAATCCTCAGATGTCGGGCATGATCTTCCTGGCTACGACAGTACACCGAGATATCATCAATGAATACAATGACGAACGAGTCCAAATACGGCTGAAACACACTGTTCATCAGATGCATGAACGATATTGGGGCATTGGTCAGCCTAATAGGCATCACAAGGAATTCAGAATGGCCATATCGGGTCCTGAAAATTGTCTTAAGAATATTCGAATCCCGAATCTTCAGCTGGTGATACCCTGTTCTCAAATAAATCTTGGAGAACACCATCGCTCCCTGAAGCTGGTCAAACAAATCATCAATACGTGGCAAAGGATACTTGTTATTGACTGTGACCTTGTTCAACTTTCTCTAATCAATGCACATTCTCATAGTACCATCCTTCTTCTTCATAAATAGAACTGATGCACCCCAAGGTGACACTCTAGGCTGAATAAACCACTTATCAAAGAGTTCCTGAAGCTGCTCCTTTCACTCCTTCAACTCAGTCGATGCCATACGATACGGTGGAATAGAAATGAACTGAGTGCCCGACACTAAATCAATACTGAAATCAATATCCATGTCGGGCGGTATGCCCGGCAGGTCGGTAGGAAACACATCCGAGAAATCTCGTAACACCGGAATAGAATCAATAGTAGGGGCCTCTAAACTAGCATCCCTCACAAAGGACAGATAAGATAGACAACCTTTCTCAACCATCCGCTGAGCTTTCAAGTATGAAATCACTCTACTGGGAACATAGTCTATAGAGCTGCTCCACTCAACCCTCGGCAATCCCGGCATCACCAACGTCACAGTCTTAGCGTGACAATCTAGAACAATATGGCATGGATACAATTAATCCATACCCAAAATCACGTCAAAATCGATCATACTAAGCAACAAAAGGTCCACTCTAGTCTCCAGACTCCCAATAATCACCACACATGACCGATATACACGATCCACAATGGTAGTATCTCCCACTGGAGTGGATACATGAACAGATAAAACTAGAGACTCACGGGGCATATCCAGATAATGAGCGAAATACGAGGACACGTATGAATAAGTGGAACCAGGGTCAAATAATACAGAGGCATCTCTA
>AWOL01S0042968.1:35577-57860 GCA_000715115.1 Nicotiana otophora
CTCCTTCAACTCAGTCGATGCCATACGATACGGTGGAATAGAAATGAACTGAGTGCCCGACACTAAATCAATACTGAAATCAATATCCATGTCGGGCGGTATGCCCGGCAGGTCGGTAGGAAACACATCCGAGAAATCTCGTAACACCGGAATAGAATCAATAGTAGGGGCCTCTAAACTAGCATCCCTCACAAAGGACAGATAAGATAGACAACCTTTCTCAACCATCCGCTGAGCTTTCAAGTATGAAATCACTCTACTGGGAACATAGTCTATAGAGCTGCTCCACTCAACCCTCGGCAATCCCGGCATCACCAACGTCACAGTCTTAGCGTGACAATCTAGAACAATATGGCATGGATACAATTAATCCATACCCAAAATCACGTCAAAATCGATCATACTAAGCAACAAAAGGTCCACTCTAGTCTCCAGACTCCCAATAATCACCACACATGACCGATATACACGATCCACAATGGTAGTATCTCCCACTGGAGTGGATACATGAACAGATAAAACTAGAGACTCACGGGGCATATCCAGATAATGAGCGAAATACGAGGACACGTATGAATAAGTGGAACCAGGGTCAAATAATATGGAGGTATCTCTATGGAAAACTGAGACAATACCTGTAATCACAGCATCCGAAGCAATGGCATGTGGTCTAGCAAGAAGAGCATAGAAATGGGCCTGGCCGCCCCCTGATCGGCCTCCTCCTCTCGGGCGACCCCTAGGTGACTGGGCTCGACCCCGAGCTGGCTGAGCGGGTGGTGAAGAAACTAGTACTGATGCCAGAGACTAGCTCCTCTGTTGAGCTGGACCTCCCGTAAGGCGGGGATAATGCCTCATGATGTGGCCAAACTCTCCACACCCATAACAACTCCCCGGTGCTGGTGCTGAGGACTGAAGGGAGCCCCGAGCACTGGGATAACTGGCAGAAGGACCTGGCATAGACGAACCCTAACCCGATAGAGCACAAGACGAACTCTGAGCTGGGAGGGCACTGAGAGATGAATGGCCATGCTAATAACTGTGTGAACCATGGCCAGATGATTCACTATGGTGAACTGGGCAAGCTGTTTGAGCATGTCTGAAAGGACGACCCCTACCGTGTGGAACTACCCCCGCAGAAGGAACACCGCTAAATCCACCCTGTCCATGAGGCCTCTTGGCCTCTCTTTTAACCATCTCCTGGATGCGAACCATCTCAATCTGACGAGCAATGTCGACAACCTCATCAAACGTAGCACCAGATACTCTCTCTCTGGTCATAAGCAATCGCAGCTGAAAAGTGAGGCCATCTATAAACGTCCTGATCCTCTCCCTATCTGTGGGAACCAACCAGATAGCATGACAGTCCAACTCTGAAAATCTCATCTCATACTGCCTCACTAATATATCACGCTGATGAAGTTGCTCAAAATTCCTGCACAGCTTCTCTCTGAGGGACTATGGAACGAACTTTTCCAGGAATAGACCGGAGAACTGCTGCCATGTAAGGGGTGCTACGCTGACCGGCCTACACCTCTCTTAAGCCTCCCACCAATTGAAGGCATCCCCAGAGAACTGAAAATTAGTGAACGAGACCCCACAGGCCTCTAGAATACCTGCTATATGGTGTATTCTCTGACACATGTCCAAGAACCCATGTGCATCCTCTCCCTCGGTACCACTGAAAGATGGAGGGTGAAGTCTCTCAAACCTCTCCAATCGACGCTGCTCATCATCAGGCATGACAGGAACCACATAGTCCTGAGCACCTACAACCGTCTAGGCTGGTGGTGCCCCCAGTGTCTGGAATCCCTGTACCACCTGCTCTGGTGTACGTGCGGTGGGAGTCTGCACACATCCCCCGGCCTGAGAAGTGGCTGTTGCGGCCAGAACAAAAATCGCCTGAGCAAGACTGGTACCCGCGGTCAGAATCTGAGCTAAGGCCTGGAATCACAATAGGCACAGGTGGTGCCTGAGCTGGTCCCACCGGCTCATCCACAACTGGAGCATTTGGTGGATCTGCAGCTGCTGCCCTAGCTACGGTGTAAGCTGCACCTCTGCCCCTACCACAACCTCTACCGCGACCTCGGCCTCTCGCGGCCCTGATTGGTGGTACTGGTGGTTGTCCATCCTGCCCGTAGTACGCATCCTCACCATCTGTGAGAGAATTAGAACAACAAAAATTTTACCAGAATCAAAATATTCGCACAACAAGAATTCAGGAATGTGAAGTTTCCTAAGGGTTTGACAGCTTCTCGAAGATAAGTACAGATGTCTCCGTACCGATCCGCAAGACTCTACTAAACCTGCTCATGACTTGTGAGACCTATGTAACCTAAGCTCTGATACCAACTTGTCACGACCCAAAACCTAAATCGTCGTGATGACGCATATCGTGATACTAGGCAAGCCGACATTTCCAAAACACTTTCAACATTTAACATAAATGAATTAAGACATTTAAAATAATCGGAGTTTTTCATTACAACGGGGTAAAACCCAAAACATAAGTGCGGAAAAATAGCCCGCCATCAGGGTGTCACTGAGTCATGAGCATCTAGATATCCATTCTAATACAAACAGTGTCTGAGTATTAATACAGAAAAGAAAGAAAACATAGAAGGAGAGACAAGGTCTGCGGACGTCGGCAGCTACCTCATAGTCTCTGGTACTCGATCGCGCACGAACTCAATGTCCTCCGCGATCAAACACATCTGGATCTGCACATGAAGTGCAAGATGTAGCATGAGTACAACTAACTCAGCAAGTAACAGAAATAAATAAGGAACTGAGAAGATAGTGAGGAGCTATACAAATACAGTTCAGTTTTAATAATTCCAACAAAGAATAGACATGCTTTCAAATCCGACAGTTCAAATCAAATCAATTTTATACAATTAAAGTGCAGGTAAATCCGGATATAGAATCTTTCCTACATTTCACGACAACGACAGATAGCAACAAAGTGTATCAACAAATGAAAAAAAAAGTACAACCTCTTAGGGCAATAGTTAATCAACTCGTCACAACAGCTCAATCACTCGGCTTTCAGCCCTTAGTACTCACACTCAATAGGTACCTGCTCTCACTGGGACAACTCTACACCGCCTCTATCCTCTTCAGATCCACCTGAATACTCTCACTGGACACCACGTGCCCCAAGAACGCCACTGAACTGAGCCAAAACTAACACTTAGAAAACTTTGCATAAAGCTTCTCCTCCCTCAATCGTTGTAACACAATCCTCAGATGTTGGGCATGCTTCTCCTGGCTATGAGAGTACACCAGGATATCATCAGTGAGTACAATGATGAACGAGTCCAAATACGGCTGAAACACACTGTTCATCAGATGCATGAACGCTACTGGGGCATTGGTCAACCCAAAAGATATCACAAGGAACTCATAATGGCCATATCGGGTCCTGAAAGATGTCTTAAGAATATCCGAATCTCAAATCTTCAGTTGGTGATACCCTGACCTCAAATCAATCTTGGAGAACACCATCGCTCCCTGAAGCTGATCAAACAAATCATCAATACGTGGCAAAGGATACTTGTTCTTGATTGTGACCTTGCTCAACTGTCTCTACTCAATGCATATTCTCATAGTACCATCCTTCTTCTTCACAAATAGAAGTGGTGCACCCCGATATCAAAAAGTCAACCCCCGGTCAAACTTTCAAAATTTCGACTTTCCCCATTTCAAGCCTAAATTAGCTATAGACCTCAAATTCACAGTCCGGACATGCTCAAGGGTGATGCCGTGCCATTTCAATTATATTATCACGTGAGGATGAGAGTAAAAACGCAAATGGTGATGTTGTGCCATTATTTTTGTATTATCATTTGTTCATGGAATGAAGGGTGTTTCCGTGCAGGCGAGGACAAGAGACATACATTATATTGTGATATATTTTTGTTGTGTATCCATTTATGCCATTATCTTAAGATGTTATTGTGCATCTATGTTTTCTATGTGACTTGTAGTCGTTGTTCCTTCCTGTGTGCCTCCCGCTTTATTTCTTTTATTGTTCTTGACATTTCTTCCACCTAGTTGATGGTGTTATATGTATGCACGGTGAGAAAGAGATAAATGCACGAAGGGTATTGCCGTGCCAATTGATTTGTTCTACATATATATATATATATATATATATATATTGGGTAAGAATGAGACAAGTGCACGAAGATATTGTCATGCCATTTGATGTGATATGTTGAATATATTTCTCATACTAGGAAAGTTAAATGAGGTGTCACATGGTGAGTTTTTCTTGAAAGAATTATATTCGAAAGGTATTTACTTGAAAGAATTATATTCGAAAGATATTTACTTGAATGAATTATATTTGAAAGATATTTATTTGAAAGAATTATATTCGTAAGATATTTATTTGAAGGAAGTATATTCAGGATATATTTAATTGTACGGATTACATTATAAATATTTTTATTTGAAAAACTTATAGATAAAAGATGTATATTTTGAAAGACTTGATTAATTGGATGTACTTATGTTTATTATTCATTTGAGAAATATTTATGTTGTTCTTGTTGCCTTGTTTATATCACTAGTTGATTGATGTTGCTATTATTGTTATTTATTTTATATTATTTTTGTATGCTATATTGTACAGGTTATTTGACTAGTGATTGTCTTGACTGTACCTCGTCACTACTTCACCGAGGTTAGTCTTGATACTTACTGGGTACCGACCGTGGTGTACTCATAATACACTTCTGCATATTTTTATGCAGAGACAAGTATTGGAGATATCAGATTCGGACAGATATTAGAATATGATCACAAGGATTCAAGGTAGGACTGATTGGTCGTCGCAGTCCCTTGGAGTCTTTTCATTTTATTGTACTGTTAATTTCTTATTCGAATAGTATTGTATATTCTACTCTCCAAATAATTTCATATATTCAGTTAGAGTTCATGACACAGTATTACCAGTCTTGGGAGGTTGTTTGAATATTTCCGCTATTGGTTTTGACACTTGTATTATAATTATATGTTTAAAAAGAAACAAAATGGCTTGAATTGTTATTATAATCAGATTACCTAGTCTTAGAGACTAAGTGTCATCACGACGCCTGTGGTGGGATTTTGGATCGTTATAAGTTGGTATCAGAGCTCTAGGTTCATTGGTTCTATGAGTCACAAAAGAGTCTAGTAGTGTCTTGTGGATCGGTACGGAGACGTCTGTGCTTATCTTCGAGGGGTTACAAAACTGTTAGGAAATTTCCACTTCTTTCATTCCTATCGTGCACAATTTGTTAATTTTTGGAGTTTGAGCCTTTGTATCTCTATTCTCTCAAGATGGTGAGGACACATGCTACCGAGTTAGCTAAGCAGACACCCGCGCATTATGCTAGGGACACAAGAGGCCGGGGCCGAAGTAGAGGCCGAAGAAGGATGCGTGCCGCAGTTTGAGCATTTTTCATAGTAGCAGTTAAGGAGATACCAGTAACTCTGGTTGAGGGAAGTACCAGAGATACCTATTGTTGCCTCCACACTTCAGGAGACTTTAGTACAGTTCCTGAACTTGTTTGGTAAATTGACTCACGCGGGATTGATCTCCATTTTTCCAAATATTTCAAAGATTGGGGGAGGAGTTTAGACTCCTACCACCCGTACTCCAGAGTAGCAGGTTCACATTGGTCAAGTTTGGGAATAGTATCGGTACAGCTTGTTATTCTGGCTCATCCTGAGGACTGGCCAGAGGCATCAGAAGAAGAACAAAAGAGACTTGAGAGATTTAAGAGGTATAATCCACCTACCTTCGGTGGCATAGCTACCGAGGATGTCCGGGGATTTCTAAAAAAAATGTCACAGTATTCTTCATACCATTGGAATTGTGGAAGTGAGCGGAGTTTCTTTTACTACATTTCAATTGTCAGGAGGAGCGTATCATTTGTGACAAGTTTATGAAGAGGGTAGACCAATCGATTCAACACCACCAACTTGAGCTCAGGTTTTGGAAATATTTTTGAAAGAGTTTGTTCCCCAGACTCTCCAGCATGTGTGGTGCACATAGTTTGAACGATTGCATCAAGACACCATGATAAAGTCAGAATATGCCATCAGATTCGGTAAGTTAGCCTATCATACTCCTACTTTGGTTCCTACAGCCAGAGAGCGAGTCCACAGATTTATTGAAGGACTCAATTATGATCGTAAAATTTTGTATGACTCGGGAGCTACAGGCTGATACTTCATTTCGGCTAGTAGTAGAAATTGCTAAGATGTTAGAACATGCTAGGGGTGGATGACGGGCGGGTAGAGAGAGTCATAAAGGTGGAGGCCTGGCCCATTGATATATTTTCTATGGTATGACTGAGGTCTCTACACTAGATGGTGTCATTACAAGTACTGTATCGATTTATTATAAAGGAATAATTTCCTTAACTTGATTCAGTTCTGAGTATCAAGGCAAGTCCTCCTATTATGCTCCACTTATGAGTGAGCTTTGTGATTCTATAATTTACTTATATGTTTACCCCTATTGGGAGATTCTATGGAGATAGCCATGTCTATCATTTTATGTTAGTCACTAAAAAGAGTTGTGAGGCTGAAAGTGACTTTCTGTTACTCATTACGGTGAGTTTGATGTAGTTTTCGAATAATTGATTAAAATTTGTAAATTATATGTGCCATCGGTATGAGGATCCATTATGTGTTGTGACCTTGTTTAACGGAAATTATTTTAAAAGAAGAAAATGAAAAGATTTCGATTGGCACGGTGTGCACATTACTTGTGATACAGAGCTGAGGATGGGATCCTCGCATTTTAATAAGATTTGATATGTTTAAACTAGGCTACAAGCCGCGGTGAAACTTATATCAAGATGAGACCCTTGTGGTTAAATTCATGTGTTTTAAATTCTCCCTTTGTGAAATTTAATTTGTACTATAGTACTAATGGGGAATCATGCCTGTTAGGCTTATTTGATAATTCTTCAATGTGTTTTCTGTGCACATTTAGCCATATTCGTGTTGTAATTATTGAGTCTTAGCCTGCGATATGAGTGCCCAAGTGACGTTAAATGTGACTCGTTAATTCGGATAAATAATTATTAGGTCTTCATACCTCGTGTCTCGTTGTTAGTAAGGTGAAGGTTTGAAACGATTTTTTTGCTAACATGAGGTTAATTGACGATGTTGTAATTAATGAACATCTATTAAGATCAGAGATGTGGTTATAGGCATACGTATGATGTGTGCGTAGGCACGAGTTGCTACAGCTGATTGAGGCTAATAACATGCGTTGATATGAAAATCAAACTTTTTAAAAATGTTTGGAGTGTAAGAAATTTGGTTTTAAAGTTATAAATGTGAATAAAAGAAATAATATCAATTGAGATGGTGTGGTCAGGCGTCTGTCGATTGCGGTGACATATAATCACCCGCGAGTATATGTGTAAGAGAAAAATCTGTAATTTGATAACCTCGGAATAATTCTTGCCACGTTCGATGACGAACATTTATTTTAGAGATGGAGAATGTGATGACCCGATATGTCATTTTTAATTTTAACCTTCATTAATGTATTCCGAGCCCTCGAATAGCTCATTCAACCTTCCTCGATTTATGTGCTTAATCCGTATCTTTTTCTGAAAATTTTTATGTGAAAACCCAAAGAAAATGTGAAATTTTGCCTTTAAAACTCATTTGAATTGACTTCGGTCAATGTTTTGAGCAAACAGATCTGATTAGTGTTTTGACGGTTCTGATGGATTCGTATCGTGATTTGGGACTTGGGCGTATACCCGGAATCAAATTTGGAAGTCCCTAGCTTGAATTATCGCCATTTTGACAGAAACTAGAAATTTAAAGGTTTAAAGAATTTTTAAATTTGGCCATAATTGGATTTTGTTGATACCGGGTCACGATTTGGATTTCGAGATGTCGATCATCTTCGTAACAATATTTATGACTTATGTACAAAATTCGAAGTTATTCCAAGGTGCGTAGACACCTTTTCCGTTAGTTTTTGAAAAAATAAAATAAAATATTTGATTTTATATAGCTTGAAATTCTAAAGTTTGATTGGAGTTTGACTTTTGAGCAAAAGACTCCATAATGGAATTTTGATGATGTCAATAGCTTCATATGGTGATTTTGGACTTAGGAGTATGTCCGGATATTTATTTAGAAGTCCGTAATTGATTTTGGCTTGAAATGACGAAAGTTAGAAATGGAAGAGGCTAATTGATAACTTGTTGATTGGGTGTGTTATGGTATATTTGGGTTTTTGTTGTATTGAAGGTCCCAAATTGTAGTTGGGTTATTTTTGAGTTTCTGATTGTATTGTGTTTGTATCTCGCCTATAGTAGGCTTGAGGGAGCAGTAAAATCCGGGGAAATGCTACCCTTTTTATTTTAGAATCGAGTTATCGTTTGAGATACGTGATATACTAGCGCCATCTAAGTTGTACGTGTATTTCTTTGTTATAGGGTTGGCGCGCTAGTTGTCGTAAGCTTGTTGTTGAGTTGCATTGACGACTTGAGGTATGTTAAGGCTATCCCTTCATTCCTTTTCGCATTATCCATATGATACAAACAAAACGAGCAAACGCGGGAATTTCACAGATGACTCTATTCTTAGAAGTACTAGGGTTGCCTATGTTCTTGATTCCCCATATGTCCTACTATTAATCTTTTATTCACGGGTCTCAAAAAATTACGTAAGTTGATAAAGTTTATTTGAGAGATCTTATTGACTTACTTCATTATGCATTGCATCCATTTATACATGTATACAGACCCATGACCAGATGGCATTATATACACATATAGTATATTAATAAGGGGTATGGGGAAATATTATGGCGTTATATGCACCACCACCTGATCAGCTGGTATACGTCGATGATTTCGCCCACAGAGGCCGAGATGATATGATGGGATGCCCTCAGAGGCTTGATGATATTATGTACGCATATACCTATGCATGGTATGACATTTATACACATATACATGGCATTAAAAAATTTCATGATTCACAGAGCTACTTACAGGTTGAGTTCTTTACTTCATGTTTCTTTCATGTCTTTTCTATACTGCTTTCATGCCTTACATACTCGATACTTTATTTGTACTGACGTCCTTTTTGCCGGGGACGCTGTGTTTCATGCCCGCAGGTCCCGATAGAGAGGTTGAGAGTCCTCCTAGTAGGCTATCAGCTCAGCGGAAGGTGTTGTTTCACTCCACTTGCTCCGGAGTTACCTATTTGGTTAGTATGATTTGGGCATGTATTGATTGGTATGGCGGGGCCCTGTCCCGACCTTTATGACATTTATGTACTCTTAGAGGCTTATAGATAGATGTTATGCATATGGATACTTGTATGGCCTTGTCGGCCTATGTTTTGAGTATACAAATGATCATGTCGGCCTTAGAGGCCCGTATGTCACATGTATAAGTTTCTATATCATGTTGGGTCGTCCTATGTCTAGTATTCCCTTATATTTTATTCTTGTTATCTCATGACGGTCCTTCTGGCCCACTTACCCATGACGGTATGATAAGAAATATTTGTTACTTTGGTACTCGGTTGTGTAAGGTACCGGGTGCCCATCGCGGCCCAGCAGTTTGGGTTATGACAAAAGTGGTATCAGAGAAGTTCTGTCCTAGGGAGTCTACAAGCCGTGTCTAGTAGAGTCTTGTTTATGGGTGTGTTATGCACCACACTTATAAGCAGGAGGCTAGAAGGCATTTAGGATTGTCACTCTTTCTTCTTACTCTAGATTGTGTGGTAGAGCTCAGTTGTAAGAATTCAAACTCCTAAATTCTATTTTATTCGTTATACAAGGATACCTACATCCAAATATACAGTTGGTAAGAGATTGAATGTGGCTGTGGAAGAGTTGAGTATGAGGAACTCGATTTTGCATCATGCTTATGATGAGTAAATGTAAGGTCTTTAGTAGATTATATATGTACTACGATGTGTAAGATTCTTTATAAGGAGTCCTAAGGCATTAATATCTATCAACCCCTATGGTAAAAAGCAACAAGAGAATCAGAAGGTAGATATAAGTTTTAACAAGTAAAATAAGCAAGGTGAAGAAGGATACAAGGTACCTAGTTAGTGAAGATTATCGGTATTTACAATTCAGGCAGAGAAATATAAACATTCTAAGTTATTTTCAACAGTAACAGAGATATATACAATTGACCACACCTATCTCAATTATGTCCTATGGGAGTTAACAGATATTGGTTAAGAGAAGGATGGGATATGGGAATCCAACTGGGGTTAGAGTAACCCAAAATTGTGGATGGATTGTTATCATTAGCTCACGTTTCCGAAGGTTATTGCAAATGTGGTAATAGTTCTCCTTGTGAGACACCCAGATGGTGCACTTTAGAATAGTGCAGTCAGATATGAATACTAGAATGTTCAGAAATTTAAGAAGATTGGCATTGAAATCCTAGAAGGGATAAATATTTACCTTTGTATGGATCTCGTCCCTAGTAAAGAGAGAGTGTTAGGCGACCCGAAGAGCCAGTGAGGTGAATCAGGGGGCTAAAAGTGAAAGAATGTTTTGTTAAAATTTTCAGAATAAAGTGATAGACACAAATATTAGCGGGAGAATAGGAAGAGAGTAAATGAAGTATTATGAGTAAGATGTGATAAATGGGTGATAACGGTAAATCAAAATATGACAGAATGATAGAGTCTATAGTCAAGTGAAGGAAAAGACAAGAGGAGACAGACCTTGAGACAATACAAGAGTATAAGCCCTAAAGTCATATCCTCATTTCGAGAAATGAGTTGGTGAGTCCAACGTGATTACCAGAAGGAAATGTTAAACCCTCGGAGTAATAGAAATCAGTATGGGCTAGTAAAAACAATAAACTGAACATGAATTCGGGACTGAAGGATTTGATAATAGTCGACATCGTGAGAATTTCAGAGATCGCATTCCAGTGATAATAGAATAGACTACAAAAGAATAACCTTTAAAGGTCATTTAGGAAGATGCTTCCCTAAAGAAAGAATTGTGAGCAGGGTTAAGCTTAAAGGACTAAGTGTGCCAGTTACACTAGGTGTAACCTTCGTGCGTAAGAAATTCAGTTATCCATGGTACAGAAAGGTACCGCAAGGTAAGTAAAAGTCCGTGGAAATGTGAAAAGACGCCAAAGATGAAGAGGTAAAACATTAATAGGTAAATCTTTATAGAATTAAATGTTAGTACTCCCCAAAAGGAGGAAGATGGTGTGATATGGTATTAAGTCGGATTTATGTGGTTCAGGTAACTATGGAATAGTAGAGGAAGAATGTGGTAGAAAGGCGAAAGGAATGAGATTGCATTTATTCAGATCCTACGGATATGATCCAACTCCAGAATATTATGCAAGCATGATGACAGGGAAAGGCAGTAAGGGTTCCATCACTAGATGTTATTGATAAATAAGTGCAAATGAACACTTAATACATAAGGAGCCAGGGTACGGGGTAAGTTAAGACAAAGGATATAACCCAAGAAAGATTATGTAGAATATAGATATGAGAATGGAGTACCGAGTAGTGAGTAGTTGATTCAGGAAGAGCCTAGTCATGGCTAGACAAGAGGATATAGACAAATCAGCAGATTGTGCAAGATAAACGTAGTGAACCCCAACATAGTGAATTCAATCTCGCAGATATGATGTCGTAACCCTTGAGAAATATTCAAATAGGAGTTGGGGTAATTAAAGGTATGTATAAGTGTTACGGAAATAAAAGAGAGTGCCATTGGGAAGACAGTCAAAAATTTCAGTTCAGAAGCAACCCTACCAGCACAAGGGCGCGGAGGTAAGTAACTAAGAATAATTATAGGCGAGTAAGAACATCAAAACTTCTATTAGGTATACGATGTAATAAGCTTGCAGCTTTACAGAAGTCAAAGGGTCCCCCCTAAGTACTACAAAGAAAGACTAGCTGAGGAAATAAGGAAGAAGGCTTCAAATTAAGCATAGTGACATAGAGAAAAAATGGTCTTGTAACAACAGTCTCACTACAACATTATATGCAATCCATAAGAAAGTGGCACCTATCGTGGCTAATGAAAGAGAAGAAGAAGAAAAAATCAAAAGCTAATATTTGAGATCATATGAGTTACAGGAAATTCCAGTATTTGTGGGCAATGAGATAAGCCATGTATTTATGCAACAAGTGGCATAACGACCATGAAAAGTAATTGCTTATGTTTAAAGAAAAATGAGAAGGCACGAAAGGAAATCTAGGGTGCTAGCAATTTAAAGGAAGATTGCGAGTAGTATGAATAGATATGTGTAGGTCGCAAGCTAAACTATCATAGAGCGACAAGGGTTTAGGTAGATAGGAGTAAGGATAAGTAACGATGAGTGAGAAGGTGACAAGATGAGTGCGCTACCTTAAATTGAGATCCCTCTGCTTGAACAAATGCTGCAAGCTGCGATGATCAGTGTAAACCTCACAGGACACCCCATAAAAATAATGCCTCCAGATCTTAAGAGCATGAACAATCGCAGCCAACTCCAAATCATGCATAGAGTAATTCTTCTCATGGGGCTTCAGCTGACGCGAAGCATATGCAATAACTCGCCCCTCTTATATCAACACACAACCCAAACCAACACGCGAAGCGTCGCAGTACACAGTGTACATCCCTGAATCGGAAGGCAGCACTAACACCGATACTAAAGTCAATGCGGTCTTGAGCTTCTGGAAGCTCGCCTCACAATCGTTGGACCATCGAAATGGAGCACCCTTCTGGGTCAATCTAGTCAAGGGTGCCGTAATAGATGAGAAGCCCTCCACAAACCGACGATAATAACATGCTAACCCCAGGAAGCTCCTGATATCAGTAATTGTGGTAGGACGAGGCCAACCCTGAAATGCCTCGATCTTCTTGGGGTCTACCTTAATACCCTCACCCGATACAACATGCCCTAAGAATGCCACAGAATCCAATCAGAACTCACACTTGGAGAACTTAGCATATAGCTTCTGTTCCCATAAGGTCTGAAGCATCACTCTCAAATGCTGCTTGTGGTCCTCCATGCTACGTGAGTAGATCAAAATGTCATCAATGAATACAATGACAAACAAATTAATATATGGCATGAACGCCCAGTTCAACAAATCCATAAACATCGATGGGGTGTTAGTCAAGCCAAAGGACATCACTAGAAACTCATAATGGCCATATCTAGTCCGGAAAGCCGTCTTCAGAACATCTGAATCCCGAATCTTTAACTGATAGTACCCCGATCTCAGGTCGATCTTTGAGAACACCCTGGAACCCTACAACTAGTCAAACAAGTCATCAATACGCGGTAACGAGTACTTGTTCTTAATGGTAACTTTGTTCAACTGGCAGTAATCAATGCACATCCACATAGTCCCATTCTTCTTCTTCACAAATGACACTGGTGCACCCCAAGGTGGTACACTCGATCTGACAAATGCCTTTGCTAGCAACTCCTCAAGTTGTTCCTTCAACTATTTTAACTCTTTCGGAGCCATACGGTATGGTGGAATAGAGATAGGCTGGGTACTTGGAGCCAAATCAATACAGAAATCAATATCATGATCTGGTGGCATGCCTGGGAGATCAGAAGGGAACACATCGGAGAACTCCCTGACTACGGGCACTGAATCAATCTCCGGAGTCTCTGTAGTAGTATCCCGAACATAGGCTAAATATTCCAAACAACCCTTCTCGACCATGTGTCAAGCCTTCAGAAAAGAGATAACCCGACTAGATGTACTGATAGATGAACCTTTCCACTCCAATCTAGGCAACTCTGGCATCGCCAAGGTAACAGTCTTGGCATGGCAATCAAGGATGGCGTGATATGCAGACAACTAATCTGTCATGACCCAAACCAATGGGCCGCGACGGGCACCCGGTGCCTTACTCAACCGAGTACCAACGTAGCATATCTTTTGTATCATACTATCATAGGTAAATGAACCAGAAAGGCTGTCATGAGACAACTAGAATAAAGCATGAGGGAATACTCGACATAGGATGACCCAACATGATATACCGACTTATACATATGACGTACGGGCCTATAAGGCCGGCATGATCCTTTATATACTCAAAACATAGGCCGATCAGAACAGAAGATATAATATTAAGACATATGGGGAATCAAGAACATAGAAACCTCTAGTACTTCTATGAATAGAGTCATTTATGAAAGTTGTGCATTTGCTCGTTTCGTTTTTATCGTATGGATCATGCCAAAAGAAAAGAAGGAATAGCCTTAACATACCTTACTTGCTGAATTTATCAAACACTTTTACTTGAGCTTGCCAACAACAACTTTTGCTCCTTCTTAATCTTTGAACAAGAACTAAGCACTTCTTATGATCATGGCATACTTCATGTTGTTGAACATATGGAGTATCATGTGTGTATGTTTTGGCTATGTTCTAAAGTAAGAGAATCCCCAACAATAGAAGGAAAGATTTCAACATCCTTTATATCTCAAATTGCCAAAGAAGAATAACATAATGGCTTAAGGGATATGCCTTGCACTTTCACGAGTAAACAAGGCACATCAAGTGCTATGACTCATCTATGCACATCGGTGCCACCCTTGGCCAACTTAATGCCAAGTGGTAGCCCATTAAAAATCCTTATCCACTTAATCCTATTTAATACCATAATTATTTCCTTATTTTCCCACATTATTCCTATAATTAACCAATTATTCACATAATTAATTCTAGCACACAATTTACGTAAATACTAATACACTTCATATACCTTATTATCATGGTCATGTGGTACCTTGTATGGCACTAGTCCATAAATACAAGGTATTATAACTTGGACCGTATTTTATCCCAAATTAACAAACTTCAACGAATACTCATTCTTTGATTTGTTTACCCTCTAATCTTCATGGCACTCACTTATCACTTGTTACAAATAACATAAATACTTATAACCTCAAAATTAATCTCATTCCCGAGCTTACGTCGATTAACTTACGGCGAAACTTTAACGTACGAAATGCGGGATGTAACATCCTTCCTCCCTTAGAAACATTCATCCTAGAATCCACGGGATCTATATAAATGTTTGGCAGAGTCACCTTTGTAACAGTACTACTTCTAACCCTTCCTGTAGAAAACTCAATAATTCAATGCCACACAGGGCCACAATCATCAATAATGACAATAGCCTCACACGGCCAATGATAATAACTAACACGAGAATCCATACACGAACCTTGAGGTTGTGATGTCTCGGTCGGATCCTCCTCTGGAAGAGGAAACAAGTGAGGATACCTAGACTTCATGTCTTCTTCAGCTTCCCAAGTCATTTCTTCCACATTATTGTTTCTCCAAAATACTTTCACCGAAGCTACGTCTTTAGTCCTCAATCTCCAAACATGTATATCTAGTATAGCAATGGGAGCTTCCTCGTATGATAACTTCTCTGTGACCTGAACATCATCAACTGGTACGATTCTAGAAGAATCTCTGATACATTTACGGAGCATAGACATATGAAAGACTGGATGTACAGACTCCAAGTCAGAAGGCAAGTCTAACTCATATGCTACCTGACCTACCTTGCATATGATCTTATATGGTCCAATGTACCGAGGTCTAAGTTTTCCTTTCTTACCGAACCTCATAATGCCTTTCATCGGTGATACCTTTAGGAATACCTAGTTGTTAACCTAAAACTCCAAGTCTCGTCGTCGATTATCCGCATAAGACTTATGACGGCCTTGAGCTACTAATATACTTTCCTGTATAAGCTTAATCTTCTCGATTACCTGTTGTACCAGCTCTAGTCCTACTATCTTAGTTTCCCCAACATCGAACCATCCGATAGGTGACCTACACTTCTGTACGTAAAAAGCTTCGTATGGAGCCATCTGAAGGCTGGAATGATAGGTATTATTATACGCGAACTAAATAAGCGGCAGATGATCATCCCAGCTACCCCTGAAGTCTATCACACAAGCCCGTAACATATCCTCAAGTGTCTGAATTCTACGCTCAACATGTCCTTCTATTTGGGGATGAAATGTTGTACTAAGACTTACCTGAGTTCTCAATCCTTTTTGGAAGGACCTCCAAAAATTGGTTGTAAACTGAGCTCCTCTATTCGAGATAATAGATATAGGGACCCCATGAAGTCGTACTATCTCCTAAATGTAAAGCCTTGCATAATCCTCTACGGAATATGTAGTCCTAACAGGCAGAAAATGGGCTGATTTTGTAAGTCTATCAACAATCACCCATATAGAATCGTACTTACACTAGGTACGAGGTAAGCCTATGATGAAATCCATATTAATTACTTCCCATTTCCAAGTCGGAATCTCTATAGACTACAATAATCCATCGGACTTTTGATGTTAAATCTTAACCTGCTGGCAGATAGGGCACTGCGCAACAAACTCCGCTATATCCTTTTTCATTCAGTCTCACCAATATATTTCCATGATATCATAATACTTCATTATTGCTCCTGGATGGACAGAATAACGAGAATAGTGAGTCTCTCCCATAACCTGCTAGTGTAGCCCTGCAATATTAGGGACACGTAATCATCCTCGATATCTAAAGAATTCGTCTCTTGTAATCTTAAATGGTGTATTCTCCTTATGAGGGGTTATATCCCTGTAATGAGCAAACACATGATCCTCGTACTGGCGTTCCTTCACTTCAGTTACTAAAGAGGATGTTGTCGTGTCCTGAATAGTAACTCCGGTATCACCTGAGTCCAGTAATCGAACTCCAAGACTAGCTAGCTAATAAATCTCATGGGCTATCCCCCTCTTCTCTGACTGTAAATATGATAGGCTACCCATAGATCTACGGCTGAGGGCATCGACTACTACATTCTCCTTTCCTGGATGGTATAAAATATCAACGTCATAGTCTTTCAGTAGTTCCAACCATCCCCCTTGACGTAAATTCAATCCTTTTTGCTTGAAGATATACTGAAGGCTTTTATGATTCGTATAGATATCAACATGAATGCCATAAAAATAGTGCCTTCGCATCTTTAGTGCATGAATCACCGCGGCTAACTCTAGATCGTGGGTCGGGTAATCCTTCTCGTGCTTTCTTAGTTGTCTAGAAGCATAACCTACAACCTTATCATGCTGTATCAGTACACAACTCAATCCAACGCCCGAAGCATTAAATTAGATAGCATAACCATTGGTTCCCTCCGAGAGTATTAGAACCAGTGCTAAAGTTAGTTTGTCCTTTAATTCCTGGAAACTCCATTCGCAAGCATCGGTCCACTGCAACTTAGCTCCCTTCTAAGTCAACTTTGTCAATGGTGCTGAAAGAAAAGAAAATCCCTCAACAAATCTCTTGTAATAACCTGCCAAATCAAGAAAGCTACGAACCTCCGTCGGTGTCGTAGGTCTAGGCCAAGTCTTTACTGCCTCAATATTTTTTTGTGTATGAAATAATATGCCCAAGGAAAGCTACAAAATTCAACCAGAATTCACATTTAGAGAATTTTGCATACAACTTCCCTTTTTGTAGAACTATGAGCACAATACGCAAATGATCTGCTTGCTTAGTCTCTGAACGAGAATACACCAATATATCATCAATAAATACAATTACGAACAGATCTATAAAGGGTTTGAACACATGGTTCATCAAATCCATGAATACTATTGGGGCATTGGTCAAACCGAATAACATAACACGAAACTCAAAGTGTCCATTTCTGGTCCTGAATGTTGTCTTTGGAATATCTTTCTCCTTAACCCTTACCTGATGGTACCCGGACTTCAAGTCTATCTTCGAGAAACACTTGGCACCTTGCAACTGATCAAATAAATCATCAATCCTCGGGAGCGGGTACTTATTCCTGATCGTCACCTTATTCAATTGTCTATAGTCAATACACATCCGCAAGGAACCATCTTTCTTCCTCACAAATAACACAGGTGCTCCCCACGGTGATGTACCAGGTCCGATAAAGCCTTTTTCAAGCAAGTCCCTTAGTTGTTCCTTCAACTCTCTCAGCTCTGCAGGTGCCATTCTAAGTGATAAATATAGCCCTTTCTGATCATCTTCCTTGCCTTGAGATAGGAAATAAACCTACCTCTCGGCGATGCCGTATTACCTTTCCACTCCAAAACAAGCTCCCCTGGAAACTGGAAGCGAACCATCTTTGATCTACAATCAACGCTAGCATAACAAGAAGCCATCCAATACATACCTAATATAACATCAAATTCTACCATATCTAACTCAATAAGGTCTGCTACTATAGATCGACTATGAACTACTACTGTACAATCTCTATATACTCGCCTAGCTATCACTGGATCCCAACAAGTGTGGACACCTCAAAAGGTTTAACCAACTCAGGTTCTATTCCAAACTTACTAGCAACCAACGAAGTAACATATGATAAGTTGGAACCTAGGTCAATCAATGCATATACATCATATGAGGAGACTAATAATATACCTGTAACAACATCAGGTGACGACTCCTGATCATGTCGACCTGCTAATATTTCTGTCTATCACTTTATTCTGAAAACTTCAACAAGACATTGTTTTGCTTTTAGCTCCCCTTGCTCCATCCACTGGCTCTTCGGGTTGCCTAGCATTCTCTCTCTACTAGGGATGGGAGCTACACTAAGGTAATATTTATCTCTTCCAGGATTCTAGTGCCAATTTTTGTAATTTTCTATTGAACATTCTAGTATTCATATCTAGCTATGCTATTCAAGAGTGCACCATTTGGGTGTCTTACAAGGAGATCTATTAGCACATTTGCAATGTCCTTCAGAAATGTCAACTAACGCAAATAATTCATCCACCATTTTGGGTTACTCTAACCCCAGCCGGATCCTGATATCCCGTCCTTCTCTGAAAACTATATTTGTTAGCTCCCATAGGGCATAACTGAGATGGGTGTGGCCGATTGTACATACATTTGTTACTGTTGAAGGTAACTCAAAATGCTTATATTTCTCTGCCTAAATTGTGAGTATTGATAATCTTCATTAACCGGGTGCCTCGTACCCTTATTCACCTTGCTTCTTTTACTTGCTTCATATAGCAAAGGTCATTTTAGCTGACCAATTTAGTCAATACTTCAGGTTTCATGTGGTGCACCAGCAAGAAATAGATTTTTTAGAATACTCGTACTAGGCAGTCATCCTTCAGTGCACCTCCCGCGCGGAGTTCTTATAGCAGTTATTCCAGGCGTTTGGGGAAGACTCAGTTCCAGCAGTCACGTCCGTAGAGAGCTTGTTATGAGTGTAGTGATGTGGGGCACATGCAGAGAGATTGTCCTAGGCTTCGGATGAGTGAACATCAATAGGTTACCTAGGATATGATTCTCACTCCAGATTCTACACCACCTGCACAGCCACCTAGTGGTGGGGACAGGCGGGTAGAGGTTGTCCTAGAGGGAAGGCCATGCCCGTTGTTATGATTTCCTTGGTAGGGCTGAGGCAGTTGCAGCAAATGCAGTCATTACAGGTATTGTTATGGTGTGTTATAGATATGGTTCAGTGTTATTCGATTCGGGTTCTACTTATTCGTATGTGTCATCCTACTTTGCATCATATTTTGATATGTCCCGTGATTCTTTAGATACTCCTATTTATGTGTCTACACTTGTTGGAGATTCTATTATGATGGATCATGTCTACCGGTCTTTTGTAGTTACTATTGGGGTCTATAAGACTAGGGTTGATCTTCTGTTGCTTAATATGGTGGACTTTAATGTGAGTTTGGGTATAGATTGGCTATTTTCGTACCATGCTATTCTTGATTGTCATGTTTGACCGGGAGTTGACTTTATTGATATCGGGGTCGAAATTTAATTCCAGAAATTAGAACAGCTCCATTATGTCATTTTTGACTTGTGTGCAAAATTTGAAGTAATTCCAGATTGATTTGATATGTTTCGGCACAAGTTATAGAATTTGGAAATGTCATAAACTCATAAGTTTGATTCGAGGTGCGATTCATAGTTTCGGTGTTTGGCTGATGTGATTTGAGGTCTCGACTAAGTTCGTATCATATTTTCAGACTGGTTGGTATATTTGGTTGGGGTCGGGGGGCCTCGAGTGTGTTTTGGGTGTTATCGGATCATTTTGGGCTACTTTGGATAATGGTTTTCTGATGTCTAGTATTGTTCTTCGTGTTCGCGAAGAATGATTTGGCTTCTTGGATTTTGTTCTTCGCATTTCCGAAGAAGGAATTCATGTTGTCTGTCACCCGTCTTCGAAAACTTATATCTTGCAATATATAAGGAATTTGGAGATAAACCAAAAATTAAAGTTGTAGCCCTTTGTGTCAAAAATGGAAACCATTTGGTATTTGGAGTTGTGTGCAAAATGTTATGGTAGATAAACTACAGGCTACCGGGGAAGAGTTTAGAAATCGCGAAGAAGAAATTTCTGTTGCACAGGGCTGACTTTGGAAGCTTATATCTAGAAATATATAAGGATTTGGGATATGAGCAAAACAAGAAAGTTGTATCTCTTGATGTCTAGTTTTCAAAAAAGCAAACCATTTGTCATTTGGAGTTTTGTACAAAATGTTATGACCATTATACTAGAGGCTATCTAAGAAGAGTTTTTCAATGGTTGTGGAAGGATTTGTTCATCGCGAATGCGAGGGGAGGGTTGTGAACGCAAAGAACAAACCCCTGGGCCAGTAGAAGAAAGCTCGGGTAAAGCGAGTTTTCGAGGGGTTTTCAAGGAATACATTGGGGTAAGAATTCCTAACTCGATTTTGATTAAAATACATGAATTTATTGTTGTTTTTATCATGAAATTAGTGAATTGGGTTGAAAATGCAAGAAAATTCCTATACCTTAAATTAAGGATTTGGAAGTCGATTCGTTATCGGACTTTGATAAAATTGGTATGGTTGAACTCATATTGGAATGAGTGTTCAGATTTCGTAAAAATTCTGTCGCGTTCCGAGAGGCGGCCCCCACGTTGACTTTTTAGAATAAAATTTTAAGTTGACATTTTATTATCAGGAATTATTTTTGATGAATTTTAATGAAGTTATCCAATCAATTTGGAAAGATTTGAGCTGTCCGGAGGTTAATTCAAGCAAGAAGGCTATTTTGAAATATCGGCTTAACTTCAAAAAGGTAAGTATCTTGCCTAACCGTGAGTGGGGAAAATTCCCCTTAGGCATTGAGTCGTATGTGGAAATTCTGTGATTGAAAACTATGTACGCGAGGTGGCGAGTACGCACTTAGTTTATATGTGTAAAGTATATCGCTTTAAATTCGTAGTCACCCTTATGTATTAAATTAGAATTTTTGTAGAACTTAGTAAATCCTTTATTTGTCATGCCACGTTCCTTGTATGTCGAGTTTGTATTTTACATGATAATTTGGGGTGATTGCCACTTGGATTTTATGTGAATTCTGTGTGTTTGTTGATTTGATATTTCTTTGAATTAATTTCATTATGGATTTTCCATCTACAAATAGTTAATTAAATAAGCTTAAAAGAGGTGTTAATATATTTATCAAAAATTTGGATTAAAGAAGGTGTTGTCCTATGCTAAGTTACTTTTCTACCCCTGTTGTTGTTTTTGAGGTTTTATATACGTTGTGTGGAGCCTTGGGCTATTTACTTTGAAATTAATTGATTTTTGTTGTATATTTGGAGTTGGTTTTGGCCGGCGGGCAAATTATGATATGAATTATTGTATTATGTTTAAACACTCTCCTTGATGTTATTTATGCTTCCTACCTTGCTTGTTAATAATATACATGTGCTTGGTAAGGAAGAGTGTAAAGCACGAAGGGTGATGCCATGCCATTTGAGAGTGTAAAGTACGAAGGGTGATGTCGTGCCATTTGAGAGTAAAAGCATGATGGGTGATGCCTTTCCAATTTAGAGTGCAAATCACAAAGGGTGATGTCGTTCTATTTCAATTATATTATCACGTGAGGATGAGAGTAAAAACACGAAGGGTGATGCCGTGCCATTATTTTTGTATTATCATTTGTTCATGGCACAAAGGGTGTTTCCATGCAAGTGAGGACAAGAGACATACATTATAATGTGATATCTTTTCGTTGTGTAAACATTCATGCCATTATCTTGATATGTTATTGTGCACCTATATTTTCTATGTGGCTTGTAGTCGTTATTGCTTCATGTGTGCCTCCCACTTTATTTCTTTTATTGTTATTGGCATTTCTCCCTCCTAGTTGGTACTGTTATATGTATGCACAGTGAGAAATAGATAAATGCACGAAGGGTGTTGTCGTGCCAATTGATTTGATATATATATATATAT
>AWOL01S0042974.1:0-15205 GCA_000715115.1 Nicotiana otophora
CCGCAGATGCGGTCCAAGTTCCGCATAAGGGGAAATGCTGGACAAAACACATAAAATCGGGTTTTATCCATTTTTACTCATTTTTGAGTTTTGAGTCTCGGATTTTGGCGATTCCAAAGCGATTTTGCACGACTTTGAATTGGGTAAGTATTCTATAATCAAAAGTTATTATATTTCATTAATCCATGTCTATATTCATCATTTATTTTGGATTTAGATGGAAGAAATTGGAATTTTTGTAAAACGTTCGAAAAATACAAATTTATGATTTGAAGATCCATTTGACATCGGAATTGGATAATTATTTTATGGTTGGACTCGTATCGGAATGGGTGTTCGAATTTCATAAGTTATTTTGAGATTCGAGACTTGGGCCCCACTGTCAATGTTTAAAGTGAATTTCAGATTTTATCCGAAAAATTAGTAAATTCATATGGAATTAATTCTTATAATTCGTATTGAGTATATCGAATTGTTTGTGAATAGATTTGAAGCTTTTGGAGATAAATATAAAAGGAAAAGTTGTGGTTGAGTAATTTATTAGAATTTGCAAAGCGAGGTAAGTGTCGTGGTTAACCTTAACTTGAGGAAATAGAACCCTTATATTATTTGTTATGTAAAATGCATGTGAACGACGTATAGGCGAGGTGACGAGTGTCTATACGTCATCAAATTAATTGTTTGCTTAATTATTTGAAAATCCTAAATTTGTTTTAATATACGAATTAATTGTTATATAATTGTTTCTCTTCTATTCTTTGTCAAATATTAATTCTTGAATTCCTGCAATAATTGATATATACTGATTTGATTTATGTGTCTTAATTGTGACTTGACGTTTAGTATATTAAATATTAAACTGCCTATTTTCTCAATGATTTTCACAATTAATTGTTAATTGCCATTGTTTGTTAATAAATAAATAATTATTATTGTGTGCCTTGATACTTAATAGTTTCTCATTGGACGTGGTATTTATTGGAGTAATTTTTATTACATTTATGAGTTGTTGAAATATATTGGGGAAACGGGTTACACGCCGCAACAGAAATGAAAGTAAATATATCTATATTGGGGGATCGGATTACACACCGCAACAGACTTATTTAAAAGTCTATATTGGAGGATCGGATTGTACGCCGCAACAGACTTATTAAAAAGTCCATATTGAGGGATCAAATTGCACGCCGCAACAAACTTATATATATATATATATATATATTGGAGGGTTGAAAATGAATATATTGTAGGAACGGGTTGCACGCTGCAACGGAAATTAGTTGAAAGAATAATCGGTTATGAATGCTGAGTTGGCTTCAACTATTAAAAATAAGTTACCTGATTTACGAGGTTAGGCTCATCACTTACCAGTACATGGGGTCGGTTGTACTGATACTATACTCTGTACTTCTTGTGCAAATTTCGGAGTTGGTTCCAGTGGCGTACCATAGACTTGCTCGGATTTCAGCTACCAGAGGAGACTTGAGGTATAGCTACACGGTGTCTGTAGTTCTGAAGTCCCCTTCTACTTTACTTTAGCTGTGTGTTTGTTTCCAGATAGCTTTATTTTATTCAGACCTTTATTTGTATTATTCTAGAAGCTCGTGCACTTGTGACACCGAATTCTGGGATGGTATTTAGATACCGTTATTTTTATGGTTTATTCACTACATTTCAGACCTTACTTCCGCATTTGTTTCCTTGTTATTAATAAATTTAAAAATTATTTTAAAATGGATAATATTATTCTAACGTTGGCTTGCCTAGCAAGTGAAATGTTAGGTCCCATCACGGTCCTAAAGGTGGGAATTTTGGGTCATGACAGCCGCAGAAACGGCAACTGGTGCGCACAAGCGGCCATGCGCACAGAAGCGGACACTGTCTCGCACCTGCAATTCGCGCAGAAGCGGAAATACTTCCGCAGATACGAGGGTCGACTGGGCAGTACACTTTCGCATAAGCATGATTTCTCTCGCAAAAGAGAGCAAGCAGAAGCGTGGAAGCACTTTGCAGGTGCGAAACTGGGCAAAAACATAAGGATTAAACTTGGTCATTTTTGCCATTTTCATTTTGGAATTTTTGGAGCTCGGATTTGGGAGATTCTGGTGTGAGTTTTCACAAGCTTGGTTGGGGTAAGTGTTCTATATCCTAAAGTGATTATATTTCATGAATCTATAGTTATATTCATTGCTTAATCCGGATTTAAATGGAGGAAATCAAGATTTTTACAAAATCTTCCAAAAACAAAAATTTAAGATTTGGAGGTTTAGTTGTTATCGGAATTTGATAAAATTGGTAGGGTTGAACTCGTATCGGAATGGGTGTTCGAATTTTATGAAAATTATGTCGGGTTCCGAGAGGCGTTCCCTGCATTGACTTTTGTTGACTTTAATGAAGTAGTCTAATTAATTTGGATAGATTTGAGCTGTCCGGAGATCAATTCAAGCAAGAAGGTGATTTTGGAATATCGACATAACTTCAAAAAGATAAGTATCTTGCCTAACCTTGAGTGGGGAATTACCCCTTAGGCATCGAGTCTTATGTGCCATTTGTGAAATTTAAAAAGTCGTGTACGCGAGGTGGAGAGTACGTACTCGGGCTTATATGTGCAAAATATATGGGGTTAAAGTCTTAGGCATATTGTGTAGTAAATTGGTTAATTGTTGGCATTTTTTTAATCATCTATTTTTCATGCCTCAATTCGTGTTTGTTGAATTTGTTTTTATATGACAATTTGATATGATTATTACTTGTATGTTTATGTAGATTCCGTGAATTTGATGATTTGATATTTCATGGAATTAAATTTCATTATAGATTTTTCATCTGCAAATAATTAATTAAATGAGATTAAGAAGAGGTGTTTATATAATTATCAAAATTTGGATTAATGAAGGCCTTGCCCTATGCTGATTATTTCTATCTATGTTGATTGTTTTTGAGGTTTTATACACATTGTGTGGAGCCTTGGGCTATTTGTTGTGAAATTAATTGATTTTGTTATATCTTCGGAATTGGTTGTGGCCATTGGAAAAATCGTGATATGAATTGATTTTGTTATGTTGCCGTGATAATATTCCGTGTAAATTGTTGTGTGATTTCAGTTATTATTTTGAGGATATAAGGATGAAATTTCACTATTGATATTATATGGGTATAAGGGTGGCATTTCACTGTTGTTATGTGTGTTGGGACATTGTCTAGGCAGAGTGATAAGGGTGTCTATAGGAGAGATAAGGGTGGCAATAGGAGCGATAAGGGTGGCTACTGATATTGTCAGTGCGGAGGGATAAAAAAGGTTATTATAGGAGTGATAAGGGTCGCTATAGAGGAGATAATGGTGGTTGTTGTCAGGGATGATATGTGATGATGTGGAGTTATTGTGTTGGTGATTTTCATGTGATGTTGGGATTTTTCTTGTGTTTATTTTTATATATCTTGTGCAAATTATCTTGTTGTTTAGGTCAACTTGATAATTGTCTGACCTATGTTGAAATTGGGAATCTGTGGCTATTGCTAGGCGAATTATGAAATAAAATGTGGGCAGGAGGTACCGTGAATAAATAATGATGCTATTGGCACGTGAATTGTCCATGCAGTGGTGATTTGAAATGTGGGCACGAGGTGCCATGGTTAAATGATGATGATATTGACACGTGAGTTGTCTGTGCAGTTGTGATAAAGAAATTGGCACGAGGTGCCGTGGAAATATGAAATTGGGCTGAGACCCGTATTTTATGATTTTGAAATGAGGTGTCACAGGGTGACTTTTATTCGAAAGATATTTATTGAAGGAATTATATTTGAAAGATATTTATTGAGGGAATTATATTCGAAAAAGATTTATTTGAAAGAATTATATTTGAAAGATATTTATTTGAAGGGAGTATATTCAAAATATATTTATTGAAAAATATTATATCCTGAAGAGTATTATTTGAGAAGAATATAAGCGAAGGATTTATATTTGAAGGACTTGATTTAATTGGGTGTACTTGTATTTATTATTTGTTGAGCAATATTAATGGTGTTCTTATTGCCCTGCTGTGCATATCACTGGTTGAATAGTGTCGCCATAATTGTTATTTGTTTTATATTATTTTGTATACTATATTGCACAGGTTATTAGACTAGTGAGTGTCTTAACTGTACCTCGTCACTACTCCACTAAGGTTAGTCTTGATACTTGCTGGGTATCGACCGTGGTGTACTCATACTACACTTCTGCGCATTTGTGTACATAGCCAAGTATTGGAGCTATCGGACTCGGACAGAGTTAAAGTGTGATCGCAAGGATTCAAGGTAGAGCTTCTTAGTCGTCGCAGTTCCTTGGAGTCTTTCCATTTTATTATACTATTAATTATTATTCAAACAGTATTGAGTATTCGATCCTTGAGATATTTGCATGTATTCAGTTAGAGTTTGTGACTCAGTATTACCAGTCTTGGGAGGTTGTTTGTAACTATTTCCGCTATTAGTTTCTATTAAAGTATATGTTTAAAAAACATATTAGCTCGAAATGTAATTGTAATCAGCTTACCTAGTCATAGAGATTAGGTGCCATCACAACGCCTGTGGTGGGATTCTTGGGTCGGGACAAGTTGGTATCAGAGCTGTAGGTTCATAGGTTCTACGAGTCACGAACGAGTCTAGTAGAGTCTTGCGGATCGGTACGGAGACGTCTATACTTAACTTAGAGAGGCTTCAGAACTGTTAGGAAATGTCCACTTCTTTCATTGTTGTCGTGCGGAATTTTTTGAATTTGGAATTTGAGCCTTTGTATCTCTATTCTCTCACAGATGGTGAGGGCACGTGCTGCCGGGTCAACTAACTAGGCACCCGCGCATTCTTCTAGGGCCGCTAGGGGCCGAGGCCGAGGTAGAGGCCGAGTAAGGGCACGTACCGAGACTAGAGCACCTGTCAGAGCAGTAGTTGAGGAGCCTCCAGTAGCTCCAGTTGGGGGAAAGGTACCAGAAGCACCTGTTGTTACCTCCGGACTTCAGGAGACTTTAGCATAGTTCCCGAGTATGTTTGGTACATTAACTCAGGCGGGATTGATCTCTGTTGCACCAAATATTTTGCAGATTGGGGGAGTAGCTCAGACTCCTACCACGACTCCATGGGAGCAGGCTCATATTGGTCAGGTTCCGGGTGTCGTATTGGTACAACTTATTATTCTGGTTCAACTTGAGGTCAGGCCAAAAGCATCAGAAGAAGAATAAAAGAGACTTGAGAGGTTTAAAAGGTATAGTCCACCTACTTTCAGTATCACATCTTTAGATGATGCCCAAGGATTTTTAGAAAAGTGTCACCGTATTCTTCGCACCATGGGTATTGTGGAACTGAGCATAGTTGCCTTTACTACATTTCAGTTGTCAGGCGCAGCGTATCAGTGGTGGCAAGTTTATGAAGAAGGTAGACCAGCTGATGCAATACCACAAACTTGGGATCAATTTTCAAAAATATTTTTGAAAGAGTTTGTTCCCCTAGACTCTCCGAGATGCGTGGTGCATAGAGTTTGAATGATTGCATCAGGGCACTATGACAGTGTCAGAATATACTATCAGGTTTAGTGAATTAGCCCGTCATGAACCTATCTTGGTACCTACGGTTAGAGAACAGGTTTGCAGATTCATTGAGGGGCTCGATTATGATCATAAAATATGCATGGCTCGAAAGTTGCAAACTGATACTCAATTTAAAAAAGTAGTGGAGATTGCGAGGAGGATTGAGTGTGTTCTAGGTGAAGAAAGGGAGTCTAAGGAGGCCAAAAGGTCTCGAAGCTCTAGAGGGTTCAGTGGATTTTACTCTTCAGCTATGACCCATTATGGCGAAGACTCGAGCAGTCTGGCAGCTCAGTCCGCACATCAGATTACTCGGGGTGCTCCAGTAAGTTCTTATAGTGCATCACCGACACGAGATTCTTATAGTGGTTATTTCAGTTATCTGGCACAGACTCAGTACGAGCAGCCGTGACCTCAGAGGGGTTGTTATAAGTGTGGTGATACTAGAAATATCATGAGAGATTGTCCCAGACTTGGGAGAAGTGGATTTCATCAAAACATCTCTATGGGCCCCACGTGCACAGCCATTTAGAGGTGGAGGACAGGCGGGTAGAGGGCACCCTAGAGGGGGAGGACTAGCCCGTTGATATATTTGCTATGGTATGGATGAGGCAAATACACCAGAGTGTGTCGTTACAGGTATGATCCTGATTTTTTATAAAGATATTTTCCCTTAATTTGATTCGGTTCTGAATATTGAGGCGAGTCCTCCTATTATGCTCCGCTTATGGGTGAGCTTAGTAATTTTGTGACTCACTTATATGTTTATCTTTGTTGGGAGAGTTGATGATGTTAGCCCGTGTCAATCATTTTTATTTGTGTACACCATTGAGGGCTATAAGTCCAAATGTGACTTTTTATTACTCACTACAGTGGGTTTCAATGTGATTTCGGAATAATTGAATTCAATTTTATGAATTATATGCCCTACCGGTATGAGGATTCATTATGTATTGTGAAACATTCTTTATGGAATTTATTGAAAAGTAGAAAGAAAGGAAATTAAAAAATTCAATTGGCACAATGTGCAAAAATACTTGTGATTCGGAGTTGAGGATGAGATCCTCGCATTTTTATATGATGTGAAATATTTAAACTAGGATACGAGTCGCGGTGGAAGTTATATAAGGACAAGGTCCTTGTAGTAAACATTTTATGAGTTTAAATTCTCCCTTTGTGAAATTAAATTTTTACTATAGTATAAATAGAGAGTCATGCCTGTTAGGCTTATTTGATAATTCTTGTATATTTGTTTGTACATATTTAGCCATATTCGTGCTGTAAACATTGAGTTTTAGCCTATAAGGTGGGTGCCCAGGTGGCGTTAAATGTGACTCGTTAATTTGGGTAAATAATTTTGAGGTATTCATACTTCGCGTGTTACTATCAGTGTTACGAAAAGTTGAAATGAGATTTTGGTGAATATGAGATTAATTGAGGATGCTGAAATTAATTATAAACAACTATTATGACCAGAAATGTGGTTATGGACATGAGTGTGATGTGTGCGTAGGCACGAATTGCTACAGCCGGTTGAGACTAATACCGTGTGGTGATGTAAGGAATTTGAAATTTATTTGGAGTGTAAGGAATTGGCTTAATGGCTTATAAGTGTGAATAAAAGAAATAATCTCCACTGAGATGATGTTGTCGGATCCCTGTTAAATTTGCGGTGGCGTAGAATCACCCGTGAGTATGTGTGAAATAATACCCTCAGTAATTTAATGTCATCAAAATAATTCTTTGCACGTTCGAGGACGGACATATGTTTAAGAGGGGGAGAATGTAACGACCCGACTTGTCGTTTTAAGAATTAACACCTCGTTTAGTGACTTAAGTTCTCGAGCAACTTCGTAATGTGTATTATGACCCGCAGGTGTGGTGGAGTTTGATTTTGGGAAGATTCGTAATTAAATTGAAAGAATAATTCTTATTTAGAAGCTTAAATGGAAAGAGTTGACCGAAGAGTTGACTTTTTAGCAAACGACCCGAAAATTGAATTTTGATGATGTCAATAGCTTCGTATGGTGATTTCGGACTTAGGCGTACGTTCGGATTTGGATTTGGAAGTCCGTAGGACAATTCGACAAATTTTGGCGAAAGTTGAAAAATAGAAGATTTTTGAAAAGTTCGACCGAAGGTTGAATTTTTGATAACGAAGTCATATTTCGATTCCGAAAATCAGAATAGCTCCATTATGTCATTTATGACTCGTGTGCAAAATTGAAAGTCATTCCGGATTGATTTGATACGTTTCGGTACAAAATATAGAAGTCGAAAGATTTGAAAAGTCATAATTCGATTCGATGCGCAATTCGTAATTCCGGCGTTGTTTGACGTGGTTTGAAGCCTCGACTAAGTTCGTATTGTATTTGGGATATGTTGGTATATTTGGTTAAGGCCTCGAGGGCCTCAGGTGAATTTCGGAAGGTTAACAGAGCAAATTGGACTTGAAGGAAGCTGCTGGAATTATGAGCGCAGGTGTGACCATCGTAAAAGCGAGATGCTTCTCATAGAAGCGACTGAAGAGGAGGAGCTGAGAAGGCCGCAGAAGCGGCAACTGGTGCGCAGATGCGGCTATGCGCGCAGAAGCGAACCCTGTCTCGCACATGCGATTCTCGCAGAAGCGAAAATACTTCCGCAGATGCGAGGGCCGACTGTGCAGTACACTTTCGTAGAAGTGTGATTTCTCTCACAAAAGAGAGCACGCAGAAGCGTGGAAGCACTCCGTAGGTGCGAAACTGGGCAGAAACATGAATTTGGTCATTTTTGCCATTTTCATTTTGGAATGTTTGCAGCTCGGATTTGGGCGATGCTAGAGGGAGTTTTCACAAGCTTGGATGGGGTAAGTGTTCTATATCCTAAAGTGATTATTTTCATGAATCTATGGTTATATTCATTGTTTAATCCGGATTTAAATGGAGGAAATCAAAATTTTTACAAAATTTTCTAAAAATAAAAATTTAAGATTTGGAGGTCGAGTTGTTATCAGAATTTGATAAAATTGGTAGGGTTGAACTCGTATCGGAATGGGTGTTCGGATTTCATGAAAATTATGTCGGGTTCCGAGAGGCAAGCCCCGCATTGACTTTTGTTGACTTTTTAGAAAAAAATTTTAAGTCGACGTATTATTATCCGGAATTATTTCCGATGAATGTTAATGAAGTTGTACAATTAATTTTGATAGATTTGAGCTATCCGGAGGTCAATTCAAGCAAGAAGGCGATTTTTGAATATCGGCATAACTTCAAAAAGGTAATTATCTTACCTAACCTTGAGTGGGAGAATTATCCCTTAGGCATCGAGTCTTATGTTCCATTTGTGAAATGTGAAAAGCTGTGTACGCGAGGTGGCGAGTACGTACTCGGGCTTATATGTGCAAAATATATTGGGTTAAAGTCTTAGGCATATTGTGTAGTAAATTGAATAATTGTTGCCATTTATTTAATTATCTATTTGCCATGCCTCAATTCGCGTTTGTTGAATTTATTTTTATATGGAAATATGATGTGATTATTACTTGTATGTTTATGTGGATTCCGTGAATTTGATGATTTGATATTTCTTGAAATTAAATTTCATTATGGATTTTTCATCTGTAAATAATTAATTAAATGAGATTAAGAAGATGTGTTTATATAATTATCAAAATTTGGATTAATGAAGGTGTTGCCCTGTGCTGATTATTTACATCTATGTTGATTGTTTTTGAGGTTTTATACACATTGTGTCGAGCCTTGGGCTATTTGTTGTGAAATTAATTAATTTTGTTATATCTTTGGAATTGGTTGTGGCCATTAAAAAAATCGTGATATGAATTGATTTTATTATGTTATTGTGATAATATTCCGTGTAAATATTTGTGTTATTTCAGTTATTATTTTAAGGATATAAGGGTGGCATTTCATTGCTGATATTATGTGTATATAAGGGTGACATTTCAATGTTGTTATGTGTGTTGGGATATTGTCTGGGCGGAGCGATAAGGGTGACTATAGGAGAGATAAGGGTGGCAATATGAGCGATAAGGGTGGCTACTGATATTGTCAGGGCGGAGGGATAAGGGAGGCTATTATAGGAGTGATAAGGGTAGCTATAGGAGAGATAATAGTGGCTATTATCAAGGATGATATGTGATGATGTGGAGTTATTGTGTTGGTGATTTTCATGTGATGTTGGGATTTTTCTTGTGTTTATTTTTATATATCTTGTGCAAATCGTCTTGTTGTTTCGGTAAACATGATAATAGCCTGATCTATGTCGCAATTAGGAATATGTGGCTATTGTGAGGCGGATTATGAAATAAAATGTGGGCATGAGGTGCCGTGAGTAAATAATGATGATATTGGCACGTGAATTGTCCGTGCAGTGATGATATGAAGTGTGGGCACGAGGTGTCGTGGTTAAATGATGATGATATTGGCACGTGAGTTGTCCGTGCGGTTGTGATAAAGAAATTGGCACGAGGTGCCGTGGAAATATGAAATTGGGCTGAGACCCATACTTTATGATTTTGAAATGAGGTGTCACAGGGTGACTTTTATTCGAAAGATATTTATTGAAGGAATTATATTTGAAAAAGATTTATTTGAAAGAATTATATTTGAAAGATATTTATTGAAGGAATTATATTCGAAAAAGATTTATTTGAAAGAATTATATTTGAAAGATATTTATTTGAAGGGAGTATATTCAAAATATATTTATTGAAAAATATTATATCCTAAAGAGTATTATTTGAGAAGCATATAGGCGAGAGATTTATATTTGAAGGACTTGATTTAATTGGGTGTACTTGTATTTATTATTTGTTGACCAATATTAACGGTGTTCTTATTGCCCCGCTGTGCATATCACTGGTTGAATAGTGTTGCCATAATTGTTATTTGTTTCCTATTATTTTGTATACTATGTTGCACGGGTTATTAGACTAGTGAGTGTCTTGACTGTACCTCGTCACTACTCCACTGAGGTTAATCTTGATACTTACTAGGTACCGACCGTGGTGTACTCATACTATATTTTTGCGCATTTTTGTGCAGAGCCAAATATTAGAGCTATCGGACTCGGACAAAGTTAAAGTGTGATCGCAAGGATTCAAGGTAGAGCTTCTTGGTCGTCGCAATTCCTTGGAGTCTTTCCATTTTATTATACTATTAATTATTATTCAAACAATATTGAGTATTCGATCCTTGAGATATTTTCATGTATTCAGTTAGAGTTTGTGACTCAGTATTACCAGTCTTGGGAGGTTGTTTGTAACTATTTCCGCTATTAGTTTCTATTAAAGTATATGTTTAAAAAACATATTGGCTCGAAATGTAATTGTAATCGGCTTACCTAGTCATAGAGACTAAGTGCCATCACAACGCCTGTGGTGGGATATTTGAGTCGTGACAGTTCTAGACACAAGTACAATACATGGATTACATAAAAATCTCACCACACATGGCACATGACTCACTAAGGACGGTCACATTCTGACTCTCAACTAATGCAAGTATTCACAAAGCCACTAGATATTAAGCATTAAGCACAAAGTGAACATAAGTCAAGTAAACGAGACATAGGCGCCACAAAACATGCTATCCAATTTATAAAGGCATCACGGTCAATTTTAAAATATAGAAAAGGTACTACATATGCCAAAGCCTAAATATGCTACTATCGAACAAGTCAAGAGCGCCTAGGAATCTCATATTTCTTCCTCCATTTATTTCGTAAACTCTAATCTACTCTTAAAGGAAAAACCAAATTACCCGATTCAAACTACATCCCATGGAAAAGAACCGGGGCACAAAGAAAAAGCACGGGGGATTATTCCTACCTAAAAAATTAAAAGACATATTTTTGGACCTTTTCTATTTTCTAATTTTTTGTGTGTTTTTGTTAGACTTTAATCCCTCAAGAAAACTGTCTAGGAGATCCATCATCGGGAAAAGTCTAATTTTTTTTATTTTTGATTTTTCTGCTTATTTATTTTTTAATTAAGCTGCCAAAATTATTACTACTATACTACACCATTAATTCTACTAACTATGCAAATAAAAACAAGAAGCTAGCTAACAATAAAAAGATAAGAAACTAATAGTATACTAATATAATACTATACAAACTACAGAGAATCTTCCACCCCGCACTTAAAAGAGTGCAGTGTCCCCAATGCACAAATAAAGTAAAAATAATAAGGGTGGACAAAAAACTCCTTGAAAGGCCGAAGCAATAGCAGCTCACGGGTACTCAGACTTCTCCCAAAGATGGTACTTTGTGCGGGTACCTCACACTAGTTCCAACCATCTGACTCGCTTTTGCACCTTCCAATGGCTTTTCTTCCTATGATCGTAATCCTAAAAAATAAAACAACAATAAAAAGATAATAGAAAAATAAACAAAAATAGTAAAGATGGGTTGCCTCCTACCAAGCACCTAATTTAACGTCGCGGTACGACGTGAACCACTTTTTCCTCCACCTTGAACTTATGAATTGTACCCCTAACATGGCATCCGGTCTGCGGCTATGCTCTAATGGTGGGGCTACAAAGATAACCAGGCCAAACAATAAAATTTTCACTCTATGCTTCTCGGTCTTTAGATGAGGAATGTAATTTTTACTTTTTGGGACAACAAATTCAAGAATATAGGCACTCTCATCCTCACCCTTTGACTCCCTCATAGGCTCAAATGGCTCGGTTACTATCTTACTATATAAACACAATGTGAAAAAATGATTAGAATGAGGTCTAATGCGCCCTAACTCATGAATTGTACTGCTATTTACATCCCCCTTTATACACACACTCAATTCATTAAAAGTAATGTTATCTACTCCCTCACATGACTCTAGAGCATTATTCTCATCATTGGCATCCTCAAGAAAAACATTGTCTAATGATTGGTATTCTCGTTTTAGCTCCTCAATTTGGTCTAGAAGATGTTTGTTAGCTTCACACAACTCATCATTAAATTATTGGGCGTTACACGCATCAACCTTTGCATTCAAATCTACATCTAAGTTATACACACCCAAGCCAAAATTATCAATTTTATGTGCAAGCTCATCTCTCTCCTTAGACCAATCATTTACCAACATTGTTAGTAAACAACGTCGTTCCGCAAATTCCCCTAATCAAGAATAGCCATCCCAATATCAACCCTTACTCCCATATTCAAATTCAGATCTCCAAGAGGTCAGGCCATGACAAGCCCAAAAATACGGGCCATAAAAGTCTTCCATCAACTAAGTGTCTTCTTCAATAACCTTACCTCCGAATATTTTATCCCCATATGTCATGCTGAGAGAACTAGAAACACACTAAGAGAAAAATCAAATAGTTATAAAAATAAAATATTTACAAAAAGTGAAGGAAAAAAAAACTTGTAAAGATAAAAGTAAAAGTCTAATCTAGAAAAGTAAAAGTCTAATCTAGAAAATAGTTAATTTCTAGGTCCCCGGCAACGGCACCAAAAACTTGTTGCGGTCAAACGCACATGCAAGTATACGCGGTCGTCAAGTAATAAAGTGACTAAAAGTCGGATGTCGAACCCACGAGGATTTATGATTAACTATTAAATAAATTAGACTATTCTAACTATCTAAACGAGAATTAAAACTAGAAGTATTTGATTCTAAACTAATTAAAATAAAGAAAAACAAATAATGAACTTTGAATAGAGGAAGAGCATATTTTTATGTTATCAATGTTATGAAAACGATCTAGGGTTATAGGCTATCTAACAGTTATAGCCCCGTTTTCCCTATTTCTACTTCTTTCTATGTTATTCAGCTATATTATGTTATATCAGGTTAGTTGGTTCGGGACCGGAGTGGTTTTAGAGTGAATTGAGACACTTAGTCTCTTAAGTAGAAACTTAAGTTGGAAAAGTCAATCGAATGTTGACCTATGTATAAACGATCTTGGATTTGAATTTTGATGGTTCTGTTAGCTCCGTTAGGTGATTTTGGACTTAGGAGTGCGTCCGGAATGTGATCTGGAGGTCCGTGGTAGAATTAGGCTTGAATTTTTGAAAGTTGGAAATTAGGCGATTTCGGTCGGCAGTGAAAAATTTAATATGGGGGTCAGAATGGCATTCTGGAAGTTGGGGTAGGTTCGTAGTGTCATTTGTGATGTGTGTGCAAAATTTGAGATCATTCGGACGTGGTTTGGTTGGTTTCGGCATCTGTTGCCGAATTTGAAAATTTAGAAGTTCTTAGGCTTGAATCCGAAGGTAATTTGATGATTTGATATTGTTGTGAGTGATTCAAAGGTTTGACTAAGTTGGTATGTTGATATATGACTTGTTGGTATTTTTGGTCGAGGTCCCGAGGGTCTCGGGGTGATTCCGGGTGGTTAACGGATATGTCGAAGTTGGAATGCAGCTGAAGCTGCTGCTTCTACTATTTTCGCACCTGCGAAGTGGGGAGTCGCATGTGAGAGGTCGCAGGCGCGGAGGGAAGGTGTGCAGATGCGAAGAAAAGGAGGTTGGTCAGTTTTCGTAGAAGCGGAGTATGAGCGCGCAGGTGCGCTTTCGCAGGCGTGAGAATTTGCTGCGCTGATGCGGAAAATTGTTAGGCCAAGGCTGGAGCGCAGGCGCAAAGGATTTGGCCGCACGTGCGAGCCCACATGTGCGAGGCCGGCGCAGGTGCGGAAGCTGGGAACTTAAGTGGAGTTCGTGGATGCGGCGCCTTGACCGCAGGTGTGGTCCCGCAGGCGCGGAAAAAGAGCCTGCAGGTGCGAAAACCTGGGCAGAATCCATAAATAGAACACTTCGCGAATTTGGTTCATTTCCACCATTTTCAAATCGGTCTTTGGAGCTTTTGGAGTGATTTTTGAAGGGTGATTCAAGGGCTATCAGTGAGGTAAGTTTCTTGAGCCATAATACTCGTATATATGGTAATATTTCGTTGTTTAATCATGTAATTAGCAAAAATGAGGGGTTAGGACTTGGAATTTCTGGATAGTAATTTAAGGATTTGAAGGACCAAACGATGTCGGATTTTGATGAATTTGGTATGGTTGAACTCGTGAGTGAATGAGCTTTCTAGTTTTGTGAATTTTGTCGGATTTCGATACGTGGGCCTGGGGGCCAGTTTTGAGCCAATTTCGATTTTATGTTTAATTTTGTAGCTTTTCTTGTGGAATTCATTCCCTTAGCATATATTGATGGTATTGTAATGATTGTGAATAGATTTGGAGCATTTGGAGGCCGAGTCCAGAGGCAAGAGCATTGCGGGGTAGAAATTTGAGCGGTGGCAAGAGTGATTGTGAGGTTTGCCCGAGGGGCTGTATATGAGTGATTCTTTGCCCGAGGGGCTATTTATAATTTTATTATTTTTGCTCACCTTTGCATTTTTCCTCTGTTCGAAATCTGTTGAAAAATATCCTTAAATAATTTTTATTGGAACTGGGTTTAAACGAGATATTTTGATTAAAATCCTGATTTTAAAAGCATGAGGTATTTCACTGAGATTTCATGATATGAACGTTATATGCTTTATTGCTCGTCACTACTGCTCAGTCTTTATTTATTGTTGTTACTTACTGAGTTGGCATACTCACGTTACTTTCCGCACCTTGTGTGCAGATCCGGGTGTAGTTGGATACGGTAGCGGTTGTTGATTGTTCTGGTTGCAGATTTTCTCG
>AWOL01S0042974.1:15840-27034 GCA_000715115.1 Nicotiana otophora
AAATTTAGAAGTTCTTAGGCTTGAATCCGAAGGTAATTTGATGATTTGATATTGTTGTGAGTGATTCAAAGGTTCGACTAAGTTGGTATGTTGATATATGACTTGTTGGTATTTTTGGTCGAGGTCCCGAGGGTCTCGAGGTGATTCCGGGTGGTTAACGGATATGTCGAAGTTGGAATGCAGCTGAAGCTGCTGCTTCTACTATTTTCGCACCTGCGAAGTGGGGAGTCGCATGTGAGAGGTCGCAGGCGCGGAGGGAAGGTGTGCAGATGCGAAGAAAAGGAGGTTGGTCAGTTTTCGTAGAAGCGGAGTATGAGCGCGCAGGTGCGCTTTCGCAGGCGTGAGAATTTGCTGCGCTGATGCGGAAAATTGTTAGGCCAAGGCTGGAGCGCAGGCGCAAAGGATTTGGCCGCACGTGCGAGCCCACATGTGCGAGGCCGGCGCAGGTGCGGAAGCTGGGAACTTAAGTGGAGTTCGTGGATGCGGCGCCTTGACCGCAGGTGTGGTCCCGCAGGCGCGGAAAAAGAGCCTGCAGGTGCGAAAACCTGGGCAGAATCCATAAATAGAACACTTCGCGAATTTGGTTCATTTCCACCATTTTCAAATCGGTCTTTGGAGCTTTTGGAGTGATTTTTGAAGGGTGATTCAAGGGCTATCAGTGAGGTAAGTTTCTTGAGCCATAATACTCGTATATATGGTAATATTTCGTTGTTTAATCATGTAATTAGCAAAAATGAGGGGTTAGGACTTGGAATTTCTGGATAGTAATTTAAGGATTTGAAGGACCAAACGATGTCGGATTTTGATGAATTTGGTATGGTTGAACTCGTGAGTGAATGAGCTTTCTAGTTTTGTGAATTTTGTCGGATTTCGATACGTGGGCCTGGGGGCCAGTTTTGAGCCAATTTCGATTTTATGTTTAATTTTGTAGCTTTTCTTGTGGAATTCATTCCCTTAGCATATATTGATGGTATTGTAATGATTGTGAATAGATTTGGAGCATTTGGAGGCCGAGTCCAGAGGCAAGAGCATTGCGGGGTAGAAATTTGAGCGGTGGCAAGAGTGATTGTGAGGTTTGCCCGAGGGGCTGTATATGAGTGATTCTTTGCCCGAGGGGCTGTATATGAGTGATTCTTTGCCCGAGGGGCTATTTATAATTTTATTATTTTTGCTCACCTTTGCATTTTTCCTCTGTTCGAAATCTGTTGAAAAATATCCTTAAATAATTTTTATTGGAACTGGGTTTAAACGAGATATTTTGATTAAAATCCTGATTTTAAAAGCATGAGGTATTTCACTGAGATTTCATGATATGAACGTTATATGCTTTATTGCTCGTCACTACTGCTCAGTCTTTATTTATTGTTGTTACTTACTGAGTTGGCATACTCACGTTACTTTCCGCACCTTGTGTGCAGATCCGGGTGTAGTTGGATACGGTAGCGGTTGTTGATTGTTCTGGTTGCAGATTTTCTCGGAGATAGTAAGGTAGCTGTTTGGCGATCGCAGCTCCTGCTCTTCTCTCTCTTATCTTCCTCTAGTTGTATTTAGCTATTTTTCAGATTGTAGTAGATGCTCATGACTAGTGACACCCCGATGTCGGGCTTTTCCTTCCGCACTTTTATTTTGATTTGAACTCCTTTACGAAGGTTTTATGTTAAATAACATTGAAATTATCTTTGAAATGAAAATATCGGTTTGTTTTGGAAATGAGTCAGCTTGCCTAGTTCCACGATAGGCGTCATCACGACTGGGGTTAGTTTGGGTCGTGACACTAACATTCCTATTGTATTCTTCAATTGAATTGACTAACTAATCCATCTAGCTTATTGGTTGACAGGGTTAATATTGCTCATAAGAATCTGTCGAGTTCTTACTCACCTATTCAAGCTAACCTAACGTCTATATGTCTATGTAATTAAAATCAGCAAGAACTCATTTATAATTCCTGTAAATCAACCAAGCAAGGAATTAAGTAAATGTCTATCCTAACCGCGAATCCATTCCCCGGTGCCCAGGTTCAAGAACTTACTCAACTCAATCCTATATGCAATCCAGAATCCCCACGTTCGAGTCCAATTCTAGATTCGTAGATAGTGTTTAATTGGTAATCAGGCAATCAAATAATTAAGCGCAAGATTGAATAAATAAACCAATATGATAAATCAAGAAAGCAAAATCAATATTCAAATAACAATAGTCATGAAAGAACCACAACCCTAGAACGTGAAGTTTAGCTCCACATAGACATGACACCCAAACAACAAATCATATAAAGAAATATAAAAATTACTAAGTTTGGTGGAAGAAAAATGGGATTTGATGAATTCCGGCCTCCATGGCGGCATTGTGCTTGTATTTTCCTCTCAAAAACGTCCTCATCCTCTCCAAAATAAGTTTAGAACCCCTTTTATGCAAATTGGGGTTGTGTAGGGCCGAAACAACCTTGTCTTGAATGAAGTAGGAAAACCCTTGCACCGAGCGTCCAGGCCAGCGCGATGCGCTGGATCTGGTGTGGAAACCAGTAACGTTTTTTGCCTACTTCTGCTTTCTAACAATTGATTCAATGTGTTGCTTAACGTTTTGCTCGTCCAAGTAATCAATCCACAGTTTATTTATTTTATCTTCAACTTTCTTTCCTTTTTTGTTTTGTTTCATCTCATAATTATGCCATAATTTTCCAATCATTAGTTATTTATTAGCTAATTATTGCAGTGTAGAAAATACACTTCAAAATATTTATTTTGCTCCCAATTTTATCTCCAAAGTACCTACACATAAAATAAACTCAATTAAGCACAAATATAGTATAATTTAGCATTAAAGCGCCAAAATGTAAGGTAAGTAATGCACTAAAAATATATAATTATAACCAAACATCAACATACCCTAACACTATTTACTCCAAGGGCAATGTAAGAAAAAAAAATTAATTCATTCTTGAAATCTAGAAAAATCAGATATTTTGGACCACGAAAAAAGGGCCAAAAGATCACTTATTATGGACCAGAGTGAGTACATTATTTTCGCCTTCCTCTCTTGTTAAATTATTTTTATGCCAAAGCGTTGTCTCACTTTCTAATCAACATATTTCTTTCTGCACTCTTCTCTTAAATGAAAGTTTTGTTACAATAAATCAGAAAATAAAAGAGAATGCATAATACATAATAGTAAGCATAACATAGTATGTATTTGAAAAATATAAAAAGTTACATAATCACAATAAATTAATTAATAAAATAATATCATACACATCAAACATACTCCAAACAAGATATTTAGAAAAGATATATCACGGATTAAAAATGTTCCATGAGCATAATATAATAGTAAAAATTAAATAAGCATAGTAGATAATAGTTGAAAAATAACAAAGAAGGTTTTTTATATATATAAATTTTCCCAGGTTCTCAGAGGGTGTTGTATTAGTAGAAAAGATAGTTATCTTTCATACAAAAAAAGGGTAAAGATTACCCTTCAAAAAAAAAAAGGCCATCGGTGGCGACAAAAATACAAGTGCACCTGCCCATACAATGCAAGAATACTAGCTCACAAAAATGTTCGCCATGGCGTATTTGGTTTTAATACTCAGAATTTGGAATATATCCATTTGGAAAGGAACCTTAGCTCCCTTAGGTAGCTGCTGATTTGAGAAGTAGAAAGTTCCATCTTGAGATTTGACAGCCACTTTTGCTAACCAATCTGCTAATTGGTTGACCTCCTTGTAACAATGCTTAATATAAGCATTAGCATTGTGGAGTAGTTGATTGATCTTGTCAGCAATTTGACTCATTCTAAGGTTACTTGCCTTTTTATCCCTTACCATTTCTGTAACAAAAGTTGAGTCCAGCTCTAAAGTGAAGGTCATAAAGCCATTTTGTATACACCAATTCACTCCAAACTATGCTGCATAGGCTTCTGCCAAATTGTGATTGTTGCATTTGTATAGGAATGAAAATGCCATAATAATGTCACCCTTATCATCCCTCAAAGCGCCACCCAAACCAGCTTTCCCATCTTCCTTGTTAAAGCTACCGTCTGTGTTTAGCTTGATGGCACCTTGCTCTGATTTTTTCCAATAGACAACAGTAGTTCTTGGAATTTGATGCATCCTTGTTAGAGTTTCACAGAATCTGCTCCAAGGCATTATAAGATTACAATTTGGATAAGCTTTCTTGATTGATGCCTCCACGATCCAACTGACCTGATGCTTCAATTTGTACATGCTAAACGTTTTCTAATTTCCATACCTGCAAGCACTATATTCTTTCCACAGTACCCAACATATAACTATAGGAGTAATATGTAGCACCAATTTATGAACATCATTAACAGAGCTAGATTGCCACCAAGTGTATAGCATATATCTAATAGGATGAGGGTGATAACTAATGCCAAGAGGGTAGCCAAAAAGTTTCCATACATAACTGGCAGCTTTGCCTTCCATGAAAACATGATGCATAGTTTCATTATTCCGAATAACATAACAGTTACATCTAGAAACTAGAGCTTACCAAACTTAGCAATAATGTCGTCAAATGAAAGTTTTCCTCTCCATAATCTCCAAACCAAAAACGACATTTTAAAAGGGATACAAGAATGTCATACCTTACTCAAAAATTGATGCTTTGGTCTAGTAATGCTTACCATGTCCCATGCAGTTTTGTTGAAAAATTTACCACTATCAGTGAGATCCCAGTAGGCTTTATCATCTTTGTTTTGGTCCCCAATCTCGATATTCAAGATGTGATGAATCATATGATCTGGAAGATAATCTTTTAGCTTGTTAATGTTCCATTTTCCATCAACTATAAACTCACTAACTAGAGTTTTAGAACTCCTGTTAGAGCCTGGAAACAAACTAGCTAAATGACCCTTCGAGGACCAATTGTCCCACCAAAATATTACATGTACCTGAGTTGATCTGCCAGATGATGTGCCTTTCAGCAATATTCCTCACTTTAAGCACATGCTTCCAAGCGCGAGAATTGCCAGAGGCTCATAACTTAGTAACCATGTGAGATCTAATACAATATTTTTGTGTAACATAAGTTGCCCATAAAGATGATGTGGATCTGATCTAACACCACCTTTTTATAGCCAACATGTTACTAATATCTTCCATTTTTCTAACACCAATGCCTCCTTAATTCATAGGGACACAAAGATTATTCCAAGAACTCCAATGATAACTATTTCTATCAACAGTATTGCCCCAAATAAAATTAGCAAAACGTTTTTCAATCAATTTGAAAGTCCCTTTAGGAGGAGACATATCAGAAAAAGTATAAATAGGTAAGGATTGTAGAACACTATTAATTAAAATAATTTTACCACCATAAGATAAAAGTTTTCCTTATCATCCATTCAATCTTTTAACAACCTTGCAAACCAGATTATTAAAATATTCAAAACAAATTTATACCCACATACAAAGGATAGTGTCACGACCCAATTTTTCCTCTGTATGACGTCATGACGGCACCTAGTCTATGACTAGGTAAGCATAATATTTGCGGAATAATAAAATAAAAATATAAATTGAACAACTAACTGTTCAAAATACACAGTAATCCTAAAACCCGAAATATCGTGAATCACAAACTACAGAACAAAAATCAAGTGTCTCTATACATCAGAGTCTATCAAAAACAATACAGAAGATAATGGACATGGGGAGAGTAGAAGGGGACTCCAAGGTCTGCGGACGCGACAAATATACCTTGAAGTCTCCAAAGCTGTCCCGGCTCACGGATAGTGCGACTGATAAGGAGCAATTGGATCTGTACACCAGAAATATGTACAGTAGAGTAGCATGAGTACACCATAATCGGTACCCAGTAAGTGCCAAGCCTAACCTCGGTAGAGTAGTGACGAGGTCAAGTCCAGGCCCTACTGTAATATGATAATAAAGCAAGGCAAAAATGAAATATCGTAGTAAAATAAAGACTGAAATTTAAAAAGAAAGAATTCATAGAAGGTATTAGCTCAATACACAGAGATAACAACAGGGGATCTCCCGAGTTATCGTCTCGTAGTCCCAAACGTAAATGTGCAGGAGGGATCTCCCGGAATACCGTTATGTAGTCCCAAAATAAATATGCAAGACAGAGGGATCTCTTGGAATACCGTTCTGTAGTCCCAAAGTAAGTATGCAGTACGGGGGGGATCTCCCGGAATACCGTTCTGTAGTCCCAAAGTAAATATGCAGTACATGGAGGATCTCTCGGAATACCGTTCCGTAGTCCCAAAGTAAATATGCAGAACAAATATATAAATACAACTACATCATGAAATCTTACGATTTAGACTAAGTACTAGTCAAGGAAGAAGCAAGAAATTCACTATGCATGCTGCACAGAGTTCACATAAGAAATTAAGACACGTAGACATGTTGTATTAGACTAAACAGGATAGCTACACATATTGGAATAACTCAATTAAGAATAAAAATAGTTAATACTCATTAAAATGGTATAACTCAAAATAAAAGGAAAACATGTTGCTGCTCAGTAAGAAAATCTGGTTTTTCCACAACTAGCCCGTGTACGTACTCATCACCTCACGTAAACGGCGCTCACATATCACAATAGTTTCAAATCTTAAGGGGATTTCCCCCACACAAAGTTAGGTAAGCCACTTACCACAAACCAAGCTCAATCAATCGGTCAAAATATCTTTTCCACGAATATCCGACTCCGAATGGCCCAAATCTAACCAAAACAATTACATATCTTAAATACAACCATAATAGACTAATTTAATTAATGAAATCAAAATTTTAATAAAAATTCCGAAATCCATCCTAAAAAGTCTACTCGGACCCAAGTCTCGGAATCGGGTAAAAGTTACCAATTAAGAACACCCATTCGTTCACGAGAACACTCGTACAAAAAGCATCTAAATCCGATGTCTAAAACCCATTCAAAACTCAGAAATTTGATTGGGGAACGTGTTTCCCCATTTTCCCAAATTTTCAATCCAAATCCGAAATTAAATAAAGAAAACGACTATAGATTAATGAAATACAAACAAAAATAAGCTAGGAATCGTTACCCCAAAGTCTTCTCTGAAATCCCTCAAGAAATCGCCTTCTCCCGAGCTCACAAAAAATCAAATTTGTGAATATGAACCTCAACCCTCGATTCTGCCCTTATTCTGTCTAGCAATCTTCGCACCTGCGGGCCATGGGGCGTACCTGCGATGCCGCACCGGCAAAAAAATCCCTCGCAGGTACGAAAATCACTTAAGAGGTCTGGGTCCGCATCTGCGGCATGGGGCCGCACCTGCGCGTGCGCGCCTGTGGAACACTGTCTGCTTCTGCGGCCTTTCTCCGCGCGTGAGTTCTTGGGCGCGGAATTCCTCGCACCTGCGACCCCTGCTCAAGCCTCCAAATTCTGCATCTGCACCTGGTCTTCCGCAAGTGCGAGCCCGCACCTACGGTCTCCCCTCCGCAGGTGCGAAACACCAGAACCAGCAAAAACAACTCAGCAACTTTCCTAAGTCCAAAATTCATCCGTTAAGCATCCGAAACACACCCGAGGTCCCCGGAACCTCAACCAAACATACCAATAAGTCCCAAAACACCATACGAACTTAGTCAAATCCTCAAACAACATCAAACAACGCTAAAATCATAAATCATCCTCCGATTCAAACTTAATAAACTTGAAACTTTCAAATTCGACAACCGATGCCGAAACCAACCAAACCATGTTCGATTGACCCCAAATTTTGCACACAAGTCATATTCAACATTACAGACCTACACCAACTTTCGGAAACGGAATCCGACCCCGATATCAAATATTTCACTATCGGCCCGAAACTCCAAAAATTCGATTTTCGCCATTTCAAGCTTAAATGAGCAACGAACCTCCAAAACAAAAATCCAGACACGCCCCTAAACACAATATCACCTATCGGAGCTAACGAGACCGACGAAATTCCATTCCGGAATCGTCGTCACACAATTCCGACTACGGTCAAAATTCTAAGGCTTAAACCTCCATTTAGGGACTAAGTATCCCAAAACACTCCGAAACCAAAAACAAAACCTCCCGGCAAGTCACCTAAGCAGAAAAAGGTACGGGGGAAACAGTAAATAGGGGATCGAGGATATTACTCGCAAAATGACCGGCTGAGTCATTACATCCTCCCCCTCTTAAAACAATTGTTCATCCTCGAACGAGCATAGAGACATACCTGAAGTGGTGAAAAGATGAGGATAACGGTTGCGCATATCCTGCTCGGTCTCCCAAGTTGCCTCCTCGACCGGTTATCCCCTCCACAGAACCTTCATAGAAGTAATTTTCTTTGACCATAGCTTCCTGACCTGCCTTTCTAAAATAGCCATTGGCTCCTCAACATAAGATAGATCCTTGTCCAACTAGACTGAGCTGAAATCTAATACGTGAGCCAGATCACTGTGATACTTCCGGAGCATCAAAACATGAAATACCGGATGAACTCCTGCTAGACTGGGAGGTAAGGCAAGCTCATAATCAACCTCCCTAACACGCCGCAACACCTCAAAAGGACCAATGAACCTTGGGCTCATCTTGACCTTCTTTCCGTACCTCATAACGCCGTTCATAGGCAAAATCCGGAGCAAGACCCAGTTTTCAAACATGAATGCAACATCGTGAACCTTTCGGTCCACGTAACGCTTCTGTCAGGACTAAGCTGTGCGAAGTTTATCCTAAATCACCTTAACCTTTTCCAAGTCATCCTGAACCAAGTCCGTACCCAATAATCTGGCCTCGCCGGCTCGAACCAACCCACTAGGGACCGACACCACCTACCATACAGAGCCTCATACGGTGTAATCTAAATGCTAGACTGATAACTTTTGTTGTAAGCAAACTCCGCAAGTGGCAAGAACTGGTCCTAAGCACCCCCAAAATCTATCACACAAGAGCGGAGCATATCCTCCAGTATATGAATAGTGACCTCGGACTGTCCATCCGTCTGAGGGTGAAATGTCGTGCTCAACTCAACCCGAGTACCCAACTCATGTTGTACAACTCTACAGAACCATGATGTAAACTGCGTACCACAGTCAGAGATAATAGATACCGGTATGCCATAAAGCCTGACGATCTCACGGATGTAGATTCGAGCTAGTTGCTCAGAAGAATAGGTAGTCATCACATGAATGAAATGAGATGACTTGGTGAGCCTATCCACAATCACCCAAACTGCATCAAACTTTTGCTGAGTCCGTAGGAGTCCAACAACAAAATCCATAGTGATTCGCTCCCATTTCCACTCCGGAATCTCTAGCTTTTGAAGAAATCCACCTAATCACTGATGCTCATACTTCACCTGCTAGCAATTTAGACATCTAGCCACATACTCTATTATGTCCTTCTTTATCCTCCTTTACCAATAATGCTGCCTCAGGTCCTGATACATCTTCGCGAAACCCGGATGAATGGAGTACCGCGATTTGTGAGTCTCCTAAAGAATCAACTCACGCAAACCATCTACATTGGGCACACATAGCCTGCCCTGCCTCCTCAATGCACCATCACCTCCAATAGTGACCTCCTTAGCATCAACGTGTTGGACCGTGTACTTAAGGACAAGTAGATGGGGGTCATCATACTGACGCTCGCTAATACGATCATAAAGAGAAGACCAAGAGACCACACAAGCCAATACCCGACTCGGCTCATAAATATCCAATCTCACAAACTGGCTGGCTAAGGCCTGAACATCCATTGCCATAGGCCTCTCTACTGCTCGTAGATATGCTAAACTCCCTAAACTCTCTGCCCGATGACTCAAAGTATCGGCCACCATATTAGCCTTCCCAGGATGGTACAAAATAGTGATGTCATAATCCTTAAGCTGCTCTAACCACCTCCTCTGATGAAAATTAAGATCCTTCTTGAACAGATGCTGCAAACTCCGGTGATCGGTATAGATCTCACAAAGGACACCGTACAAATAGTGCCTCCAAATCTTCAAGGCATGAACAATTGCTGCTAGCTCAAGGTCGTGGATAGGATAGTTCTTTTCATGCACCTTCAGCTGTCTGGATGCATAGGCAATCACCCTACGATCCTACATCAACACCGCACTGAGGTCAACTCGTGACGCATCACAATAAACTGTATAAGACCCCGAACCTGTAGGCAATACCAATACCGGGGCTGTAGTCAAAGATGTCTTGAGCTTCTGAAAGCTCTCCTCACATTCCTCTATCCACCTGAACGAAGCGCCCTTCTGGGTCAGCCTGGTCATAGGTGCTGCAATAGATGAGAAACCCTCTATAAATCGACGGTAATACCCCGCCAAACCAAGAAAACTCCATATCTTTGTAGCTGAGGATGGTCTGGGCCAACTCTGCACTGCTTCAACCTTCTTCGGATCCACCCGGATCCCCTCACTCGATACTATATGACCCAAGAATGCCATTGAGTCTATCCAAAACTCACATTTTGAAATATTTTGCATATAACTTCTTTTCTCTTAAGGTCTGAAGCGCAGTCCTCAGGTGCTGCTCATGATCCTCCCGACTCCGGAGTATACTAGAATATCGTCAATAAATACAATGATGAATGAGTCAAGATAAGGCTGGAACACCTGTGCATCAAGTTCATAAAAGCTGCTGGGGCATTGGTTAGCCCAAAAGACATAACAAAAAACTCATAGTGATCATATTTGGTCCTTAAAGCAGTCTTCAGGATATTTGGCTCCCGAATCTTCGAATGATGATATCTTGAACGTAAGTCAATCTTGGAAAATACTCTAGCACCCTGTAACTGATCAAATAAGTCATCAATACTAAGCAATGGATACCTGTTCTTCAATGTGACTTTGTTCAACTGGCGGTAATCAATACACATCATCATAGAACCATCATTCTTCTTCACAAATAAGACAGGAGCACCCCAAGGTGACACACTGGGCCGAATGAAATCCTTATCAAACAATTCCTGTAACTGCTCCGTTAACTCCTTTAACTCAAGAGGAGCCATGCGATATGGAGGAATAGAGATGGGCTGAGTGCCCGACAAAATATCAATCCCAAAATCAATATCTCTGTCAGGCGGCATGCCCGAAAGATCAGCTGGGAACACATCTAGAAAGTCTCTCACTACTGGAACTGACTTAACTGTAGGGGTATCAATACTGACGTCTCTCACATAGGCTAGATACGCATCACACCCTTTCTCAACCATTC
>AWOL01S0042986.1:29046-51213 GCA_000715115.1 Nicotiana otophora
TATATATATATATATATATATATATTGCGATAGTCAATCAGCAATTGGAAGAGCTGAGAGCATTATGTATAACGGTAAATCTCGTCATATATGACAAAGACATAAAATCGTTAGGTAATTACTCTCTAGAGGATTTATCACAATTGACTATGTAAAGTCAAGCGATAATATGTCGGATCCAGTTACGAAAGGCCTAACTAGAGAGGTAGTTGAGAAATCATCGAGTGGAATGGGACTATGGCCGAGGATAAGTCATTGTGGCAGTAACTCTACCTCGAAGACCGGAGATCCCAAGATCTAGGTTCAAGGAGATCAAACAAAGTCATTAATGACGGTTCAACATTGTCAACTAAATTTTTGGTCTATTATCGTGATGAGACAATGTTCAGTACCAAAGATAAAATATTAAGGCTTTTTAATGGTTTCTAAATTTGATACGGGGTATATAAAATAGTGTATCTATGAGATAACACATTTAGGAATCACCTCTGTAAGTATGAAGTGTTAGCCGCTTCAATGAGAATTTTATAAGGCCAGTTCTCTACACACTTATGAACCAGGCGGTGTTCATGGCTGAAATGAATACAACAATGAGAACCAAAGACGTTTAATGGTTGATTGTATGACTTATGGTTACCTAGGTATATACCAAAGTTCGACGGTTCAAAGATATCAAATCTACCGATTGACCGAGTATGTCTGACATAAGTTCAGTACAGAAAGTTCAAAGGGAAACCTATTTATCTAGATGCGATTAATCCTTGCTTGCGAATCACATAATTTTCATGCATATTTTCGTGACATAGCCATTCCCCATTCATGTGGGGATTGTTAGGCTTTTAAGCTTGGTTTAGCTTAAAAGAGGGTGAATGGGAATGGAGGAAAAAATAAAACTTTGATTTTCCCTCCTCTACAAAGGAACATTGTCCCATATTGGAATAGGAAAGCTCATTTGTTGGGTATATATATGATTACACTTTTTCTATCTCTTAAAGAGTTGAGAAGAAGGCAAGTCTTGCGTCTTCGTCATCGTCGCTCGCTCGCTCAGCTCGGCTTCGGATTCAGATTCGGATTTGGTCAAATGATTTGGACCAGATTTATTTGTTAAATATTAATTTTTAATCCAAATTTACCGTTTTTGTAACTGTAATTTAAAGTTTTCCTCTGATTTTATTTTTCAGTTTTATTTTGCGTAAATAGCCATTTACATAATAGCCGTTAATGTGAATGGTCATCTTGAAGAGTTGCACTGTCATCTTGAAGAGTTGCACCTCTTCATTTAAACCCAATATGTTGACTATAAAGAGCAACCCATTCCCTCAGATTTTCCTTATGAAATTCTGCAATCTCTTTTTTTCTTCTGCGTTGTTTTAACTACAACGAAAGAAACAATAAGTGTGATTTGCTACCGATTATTGGGTTCGCTGAAACACTGGGGTTTGAAGTACCTCCACCCCCAGGGTTTAATTCGTTCTATCCTGGGAGGAAATAATTCACAACCTTATATACCATGAGGAAATTAAGTTCCTTAAGGAAACACTGTGAATTCAGTGGGCTCGGATTATATTCTGTTTCTTCTACATTTCTATTTTTGCATTATTTTATTTTTAGAATTACTTTGCAAATACAGTATATTAACATGCTACAAGTCTTCCCCTTTGCATGAGCACAACCCCTAGTCCAGAGTGACTAGCATCAGTTTCTACCATAAATTCCTGGGAATAGTCTGGTAATGCCAGTATATGTGTGTTAGTCATGGAACTTTTGAGTGCTCTAAATGCCTTCTCGGCTTCTTCATTCCACCGGAAAGCATCTCTTTTAAGCAATTCAATCACATACCGAAAATACTCCCGTAATTGGCCATATATTTTCTATAACACCTAGTCAGGCCAAGGAATCCTCTAAGTGCCTTTACTGAGGTTGGCCTAGGCCACTCGACCATGGATTGAATCTTACTAGGATCAGGGGACACACCAGTCACAACGATAACACGGCCCAAGTACTATACCTTAGATTGCCCAAATGAATATTTCGATTTCTTAGCAAATGGTGATTGTTCTCTCAATATGATGAAGATTGTTTTCAAGTGCTTCACATGATCATGCAAGGATTAGCTATATATAAGAATATCATCAAAGAATACCAATACAAACTTTCTGAGATAAGGCTGGAATACTTGGTTCATCAAAGCTTGGAATGTAGCAGGTGCATTTATTAGCTCAAAGGGCATAACTCAGAACTCATAATGTCCCATGTGAGTCATGAAAGTTGTTTTGCAGACATCCTCTGCCTTCATTCTGATCTGGTGATAACCAACTCTCAATTCTACTTTGGAGAAAATCACTTATCCATACAATTTATCTAAGAGATTATCAACAATGGGTATGGGATATTTTTCTTTTATGGTGATGTAATTTAGACAACTATAGTCCACACAAAACCTCCAGGTCCCATCCTTTTTCTTTACTAATAACGCTGGTAAGGAGAAGGGAGATTGGCTCTGTTGAATAATTCCCGTGGTTAGCATCTTTGTCATCTGCTTCTCTAGCTCTTCCTTCTGGTAGTAATTATACCTATAAGGCCTCAAGCTAATTGGTACATCCCCAAGCTCTAAGGGAATCATGTGATCAAGTGTTCTAACATGTGGTAAAGTCTTGGGTTCTGCAAATATATCTTCATAGTCCTTTAGTACTTCTCGAATAGATTCTTCTGGTTCTTTTTGTTCAGGTGATTGATCCACACTTATCAAAAATAAATGAGCCACAAGTGTTTGTCCCTTCCTCAGTAACCTTCCCATAGAGCTACTGCTGATCATGTTGAGGCCACCTTCTTCTGGAATTGCATGAAGCACGATTTTATTTCCCTTCCTCCTAATGGTCACATATTTCTTCTCATGATCAAACTTGATAGGTTTGTACTTTTTCATCCAATCATTGCCCAGAACAATGTCACACCTCCTAGCTTTATGATTTTGAGATCCTCGTGGAATAATTTACCTTGCATCTTCCAAAGAAATCCAGCACAATTGGAGTTACATAAAATATAGTTACCATCTGCAACTGTTACTCTCATAGGGGTACAATATATTAGAATATATCCAGTCTCTTTGACAGCTTGTTCATCAATGAAGCTGTGGGTTGCTCTTGAATCCACTAATATAGTGAGACTCATATTTTTGGCTACTCATTTAACCAGAATAGAATTTTCTCCTTTGTTACTACCCTAGAGTGCACTCAAGCAGATGGGTTCCTGCATTTCCTGCTCAATCTCACCTTCAATGATGAGTTCTTGTGGATTATTGCTTTCATCTGCAACTTCCGCTCTTTCCCCAACCATGCAGTTCAATTGCTTTAGTTTACACTGGTGACCTGGAATGTATTTCTCGCCACACTTAAAACACAAGTGGTTATTCTTCATGTACTCATATACTTCGGGGCTTAACCTGAAAGTATTGGATCTATTAACTGGCACTGTTATAGTTTTCTGCGTCACTGATCCTCCTGTAGCTGGGGACAACCTTAATAGCTTTCTCTTGCATACAATCTTGCTCAATAGTATGGCTCAAGGTGGACGGTTTGGATATTTTTACAGCATACTTAATCTCCTCTTTAAGAGCTTCCATAAAATTGTAAAGGAAATAAGACTCGTTTAAAGCCGTATTTCTAAGTATCATCTGAGCCTTGAGGTCCTCAAATTTTCCCAAAAACTCATCCATAGTTCCTGTTTATGTCAGCTTATTAAATTCCTCTACTATATCCTCTATCAAAGCCTCATCAAATCGTATGCATAATTCCTCTTTAAATACGTCCCAAGTTACTACCCCATTACTTAGAACAAATGAATTATACCAAGTCTCAGCCAATCCATTCAAATAAAGAGCAGTGGCTTTCACCTTTTGATTTTCAGCAGTTTTGTATAAGTTAAAATACCTTTCGTATTTTTGGGTCCATACCTTAGGTTTGTGGCCTTCAAAGCTGGGCAACTCCTATTTGGGAGGAGGAATGGGCAATCCTTGCCTATTGAGCTGTGCGTCTGGTGCTGGCATAGGTAACAATCCATCTCCAACTGGGTTAACATTTTCCGGCCCTCGATTTTGCTTCGATTCCAACGTCGTCAGACGATCTAGAATAAGCTCCAAGGTGCCTTGGATCCCCACCTACGTATTATCGAGTTCCTTTTGGCTATTGCACAACTCCTTCAACGCTTCATCGTGCTTGGCTAATTTTCCTTCATTATTTTCATCCTCATTGTTGCCACCATTGATACTCACACAGGTCGCAGATTCGTTGCTCTGATACTAATTATCATAGTATAAGATAGAAATAAAAGAGAATAACAACTTTTTTTGGACAATTGTCTGGAATTTTATTAATGGAATTGAAATTGGAACTACAATAGAAACTAATAACAAAAATTAATAGAATAAAAGACAAATCCAGCTAAACCTCAATTGCTAAGCTAGAAATCTGCATATGAATAAGAAAAAAAGGAGAATAATTAGAAGGAGAAAGAAGAATGGTTGAGAAAGAGGAAGTGAGAAAGAGTGTGAAGAAGAGAGGAAGATTACAAGAATTTCCGTAAAAATTGTTCTCTCTCCAATTTGTTAGCTATATAACTGAATTTGAGAGAGCTTAGCTGGCAACATCTGGGGCCTTGATACTCATTTATTCTTCTGTAATCCCAGCCGTCTATTTGGTTATTAAATGACTAATTTCTTACCTCTAGTTTCAAACCACGTTGGTTACATTTAAACTACAACTCATGACACAGAGTGAAAAAGGACTTATCTGCTATTAAGTCACTTAAATCCAATAATTATGGTAATTACAAAATTAGGAGATAATCTAACAATTTCAGTTGCATCGCTATACTGTTGGCGCGTAAAACTTGTCACTACGAGCACCAGGCTTCAAGTCGGGACTCGGGATTCAGGCTTCTGGACCCTAGTCGTGTTGATGTACTATTGGGATTGAGTTTATAAGATGGTTTGGGCTATAGAAACCCATATGCAACAGTACCAGAAGCCCATTCTATTGCCTGCACTGGTGCAGCTCCGAGTTATTTGCACAAATAGGACACTTCGTTATCATTAATGATTTTTTGACTCCGCTTATTTCATGGGCTGAACTTCAAGTTAACAATTATTGCCTTCACTTGCCCCATGAACAGTACTTTTTGAGTTTTGACTTAAAAGTTTGCCCATTGGGCAAGTGGAGATTAAAAAATCAAAACCATTCATTTTCAAAGTAGCTATGCCCGATAAAAGGCTAATTTTGGTAAGGGATATTTACACAAATAGCCAATTAGATTTACCATTTATTTTTTTAGCCGGTATATATATATAGAGATTATATATTGATTAGATACAATTACTTATATAATATACATGAATTATACATATATCATATATTCAGGGAGTACTTTTAATCAGTGCTTTAAAAGGCGTGGGCGTAAGGCGAGACGTTTTACATATGCCTCAGCGAGGCATAAGCCCCGTAGGTATTTAGTTTTTAATATTTTATAAAATAATATAATTACAGTAAATATTTATAAACAGGTAAAATGACATAAAAATTGAAGAAAACTATAAATATGTGATGATATATATATATATATATACACACACACACACACACACACACACGCTACTTAGAAGCACAACTAACTTGAGTCGAAAAGAATAAAAGTTTCTACATTGAGGACAAAAAGGATGACTTACCTGTAATTTGGACTTTGAACTTGCTGCTATGAAGGAGAATGTAGTTCTCTTTGTATTTGTAAAAAAAATTGAATATTTGTTGCTTTTGAGAGATATGAGCAAACTAGCGAACAAGATAAAGAATTGAGAAATACCATGGATTAGGGCTTCAATCAATAAAAATGTCTTGACTTTTAAATTTAATACACTTCAGTTCCTTTTTAAAACTTTTGAGTAATTACCAAGCTGACTTTTGAGAATTTGGGTATTATATGAAGGACTTATTTAACAAATTTTGTTTTTATTTGAAAGTCTCCGGAGCTTACGCATCACTAAAAAAACGTGCCTCAAACGCCCGGGCATACGCCCCAAATTGCTGGGCGTACACCTCTTGAGACTTTCGCCCCACACCATCGTCTCGGAACGTTTTTGATGCGCCTCGCCCCAGGGCTCTCCCAGAAAACGCCTTTTAAAACATTGCTTTTAATTTAACTAATTGGAAGAACAACTATTTGGACCAATTCATACTGAAAAAGCATTAGTGACTTTCTGGCCACACATGAGAGTTTTTACCCGCTCGGTGTTTATATCAAACCAATGAACGCAAGCATACACAAACTTATCATTAATTATGAGTAAATAATATGTATTCTTGCTTAAATTTAACTTCACTACTTGATTGGTTTGACGTAGATACGAGAGAAACCAATGTTGCGGACCAGATGACAGCTTTGACTATGATTTCTGATCGAAATCCTAATTACGGGAAGCAGATAATGATCACTCTCACTGCTGGTGGCTGAGAGAATAATGTTATTCCATTTCACTACACCATCTATTTTGACTTAAATTGTAATATCACATGGATTAAAATAATAGCCATTATTTATGCACAAAAATGTATTCTATCATGAGCAGTTGGAAAACGAGTCTGCCTTTAGTTCTTCGAAATGCCAGTACATCAACTTTTCCCCATTCTCCTAGATATTCCAACTTGCATTTCCACCTCTTTCTTTGCATAAAATTTAAGTGCATAATAGTTATTTAGGCAGGAAAGGTTGATTTCCGGCCGTGAATTATTCATTTCCGAAACATCATCCCATTAAAAATTGTGTTATATAAATCATAAAGAAAAGAATATAAACGGTGTAGAAAGTACAACCAGCCGTGGTTAAAACAACTTCCACGGCCCTTAATTAGTGACGCTGATTATTGTACTAGTGTGTACGAATAAATAAAGTAAACTAACTTTAAAAAAAGAGTTTTTTCATTACAATAAAAAATCTAGACAAAGTATGTTATTAGTGAAATTTCTATATGCTTTGGCCTTTAGGTGTTCAATGCCCGAAAAAAATTACTAATTTCAATTTCCACTGTATAAAACCCACTAAATTGGAAAGCTTTTGCCAAAAATATTTGTATTCTCAAGATTTGAACCCAAATGTTAATCGCATGTTCAATACGGTAGACCGCTGGCCCAACTGGGGGAAAAAAGTAGAGGGTGATGCATCTAATCTAACTTATTGTAGTGCCATTGAAAGATGAACAGGATTTTTTTGGCATATGAGACAGCACTCAGTACTCATTAATTATTAAATAATTCGGCAAATGTTTAGAGTTGGTTCGCTAAGTTATGCATGTGATGCTATGTGCTCTCATTTGTTCTAAAGCAGGAGTTGTGTATGCCTAACTCCTTATCAACTTCGTATTAAAGTACTTGAACTTTAATTAAGCTTTTGAATGATAATTTGCACAATTCAATATGATAGTAGAATATATAAAGTCCTTAATCCAAATCTCATAAACACGTACCCATCAAACAAATTCTTTTACGTAAGGGAGCATCTTAAAATTTAACATATATTAAGAAGATGTTCATTGAATAATTGGTTCTTCTTAAAGTTGGTCTTTAATCGGAGAAAAACATGCAAAAAATAATTATCTTAGACATAAGCCAATTATACTGTGTCCATTCACTTCTAGGAGAATGATTCTTTTACAGCATGGTGGAAAAGGATAACTTAATGATCACAGAAATTACGTGAGATTAAGGATTACTTAGCTATTAAGAGACTGTTTTCCTTTTTATAAAACGTGAATTAGATTAAAAGAAAGTCATCTTATTCCTCTGGAACCTGGATTTATCCATAACCTTTCTGTTAAAGACTTCTTTTCCTTTCCATAAATAAATGATTTATTAGCTTAAAATTCATGAACTGAATTGGATTCTTAACCCGAAAGCACACGTTTAGCGGGCCCCTTGGCCCATTTCAGAATAAACCCGCACTCAATTTCTAATATTCATACATTCTTAGTCGTGTTAATTTTCATACCAGTAAATTACGCATCGACCCTTTCAAAATTCATCCCCATAAGACATACATATAGTTGGAAAATAAATCCAAAAAGAATTATGACGTGGAGGTCTCGAGATCTGAGTCTTGAAAATAGATAATAAAGAGTTTTTTATTAATATGACGACCTCCACGACTAGAATTTGAATTAGTCGAATTAGTGAGTTTCATTACGTAAATAATTTTATAAAAAGAAAAAAGAAAAGAAGATTATGGGATGTCTTGATCCGCCCAATGTTTTATCCGCCAGTTGTTTGGATCATCTGAGGAGGTCTTCTATGGAAATGACATATATCAAAATTAATTAGCTTAAAGTTAGGTGACCATATCATAGATTAATTAGACGATACAGACACTAGATGAATGATTTGCTACCTATAAGAGATATAGAACGTCATTACAGTCCAATCCACTTAACCTTTAAGTAGCTTTTTACATTAAAATAGAAAAAGGGAAATTTGGAAAGAGACCAAAGACCTTATCTAAGAAAAATAAGCTTTCTGTTCTTTAATTTCTTATTTCTTATTTCTTATTTCTTATTAGAGGATAGTGAGACTAGATGAATGATTGTTAGCCTTCTTAGTGTGTGATAAAGCATTGGATGACACGAGAAAACTCTTAGGTACGTACACTTATTAAAATACAGTAAGTGTTAGGTACTTCAATTGAATGATAGATTATTGGAAACAAGTGTAGCCAACTTAAAATAAAAAAAAAAAATTTGTCTATCTCTTTCTAACAATTTAAACTTTTAAGTAAAATATTTACATCAATCAACTCGATATATAAAAGGATTAAGAAAATTCGTAATTAGCATATATTAGGCATGTTTAAAAAAAATAAACGGTATACACAAGAATAATGGTGAGGGATAAATATGGAAATTCAAGAAATAAAAAATAGTATGACAAGACTTGAAAAGTGATGCACCGGCGAAATTTGAGTGCATAGATCAGCAAGGAATACAGTAAAGCGCAAGAAAGAACCCCACAACTTATTTTTCTTTTTTTGAGTAACGAATTGTTTTTTGCTGGGATATTTCTGTAACTCAATTACAGGAGTACCATTTTTTAGTCCTATCTTATCCATGCACCGTTAAAACCATTACTCTCAGGTGAACTTGTTTGACTTGGTACGAAATTAAGAAAAAATACAGAATTTTAAAATTTGTGATCTTAAATATGTTAGAAATTAGCCCAAAGTATTTGTATGGTTATAAAAGCTTCTCATTAAAGATAGAATTAAAAATTTAAGCTAAATTATTTTTAAATTTAAAAAAAACAATCATTCGACATAAAGAAGATAGGTTCACACGAAGCAGGGCCGACTCTAACGTGATGAGAGGTAAGACATATGCCTTAGGCCCCCAAATTTGGAGGGGGGGCATTTTTTAAAAAGAATAGATTTATAGGTATTTAAAAAATAAATATTTAGTACTTTTTAATATTAAATTAGAGTTTTTAATATAAAAAGGAAATAAAGCTCTTTAGATATGTAAATAAAGTAATAATTTGACATATATAAAAATGGATAGATGAATAGTTTTCGCAACGTTTCAGTTTTACTCTTTCATTAGATAATGTATATAAAAATTCACACTTCCTTTCTTAATATGTCCAAGTTAATCTTTTTTTTCTCCAATCTCTTTATATTTCAGAAACCCCTATATATTTTCTGTTTCCAATAATTCTATACTTCTATTGCTCTATAAAATATTATCTAATATCAACAATATCTCAAGAAAAATTAAATAAGTTGGCTATATTATCAATTGAATAAAGATAATTAGAGAAAATCGATTATAAAAAAGATTATTAACAACTTTGTATTTCAAAAAGTTAGAAGAATATATTTCAAATAAAACATATGGTATAACTATCTTTTAAAAATTTAGGCCCCATATTAAACTTTGGCCTTAGGCCTCGCATATCCTCGAGCCGCCCCTTATACGAAGTACGGAATATTTCTTTTTACTGCCCTATAAATACAAACATAACAGAGCAATCAATTTCTCAGATTAACTGATCGAGAGAAAAAATATATTACTAAGAAGATGACAACTATGATAATGATGATGAAACCATTACGCAATACAACTTCTACAGCAGGAGACTCGAGTTTTCACAGATGGAATTCCCCAGTTCCGTACCTCTTTGGTGGGTTAGCAGTTATGATGGGATTAATAGCGTTAGCATTGTTAATATTGGCTTGTTCTTACAAGAAACGTTCGTCGTCGACAGAAGAATCATCGTCATCTTCCAACAACGTTAATGATTCCGACGACGGTCGTCAAGAGAAGTCGTCGACGAAGTCAGTACAGGTATTGAGACCAGAGATGGAACCAAAATTTGTTGTGATTATGCCTGGAGATTACAATCCTACGTGTTTAGCCAAGCCCGCCATGCCTACTCGCCAAGGTCCTGACCAAGTTTGAGTCATTTAATTCTTTTCTTTTTTCCAATAGTTTCTGAGCTGGAATGAGGTAGAAAGTAGGAGTAAGAGATGATATGGGACGGAATTGATGGAGAGTAAATTACAGCAACTAATATGTAACTACATTTGCCAAAAAGAAAAGAAGGGAAAAAACTACAACCCGTGAACAATATGTTTTGGTTCAACTTCTTGTCTTCGTATTTTTGAGTTTTTGACACTGATAAGTGCGAGGAGAAATCGGAAGTTAACAATATATAATGTTTAATTATGGATTGTTTATATATTTCAGCAAATTAAGGGCTAATTGTTTACATTTGTAACCAAAGTGGATTCTTGATCACGATATATGTTAATTAGCGAAGCTTTAGAGCTTTCGAGGCGAACTCCAATAATTATGAGGAGTTAATATTTGAGGTAACAAGGCCCTTCCCAAATGAGGCTTTAATTTTTTGAAGCATCTATTGCTTCCACAATAAATTGCCAAAAAGACCAGGACCCCAGAAAATTAACGAAGGAACAACATAAACATAAACACGAGAATTCTCCTTAATTTGCTTTTTTCTTTACACGCACTGTCAATTAAATGTACGTTCAAAAAATGTAGAATAGAGACATAAAGTACTAATGTATTATGGCTTGTCGTGGAGTATATCCTCGTATTTGAATTGGGAAGAAGGATTCCCTGCTTGGTGAATTTCGGGGTTTTTAATTACAACATATCATATTAACAACAACAACCACAACAACAACAACCCAGTATAATCCCATTAGTGAGGTCTGGGGAGGGTAGTGTGTACGCAGACCTTACCCCTAACCTGGGGTAGAGAGGCTGTTTCCAATTGACCCTCGGCATCCTTCCCTCCAAGAACTCCCCACCTTGCTCTTGGGGTGACTCGAACTCACAACCTCTTGGTTGGAAGTGGAGGGTGCTTACCACATATCATATTAAGTACTGCAATAAAATTTCATGTGCAAAACATGTCATATACCTATTTCATTAGAAGAAATATTGAATGGGGGTAAAAAATTTACCTTTTTGTTTACCATTTTTTTTTCCTTTTGTTCGTTGATCACGATATAGATAAGGTTCATACGTGAAATATCTTGGGAAAGTTACGAAGCGAACTTTTGATAATACATTAACGTGACGCATGTTATAAGGCTATAGCAAATTATGTGACGGAGTAGAGTGTTGGAATGACATTAAGCAAAGGTTTCGTGCATTAATTAAGAGAAAGAGTATTAAGCAAAGGTTGAAGAGAGACATCTTTGTATGATTAAAGCCTGTTACAAGAAGCGGCGGCCCCGGAAAATGATATTCATTAGACTCTGGTAAAATCTTATACCAAATTATACGCATAAATATGCCATGTTTAAGTAATAAATTAAAGATATGTATTAGTAATTCATAACTGTATTAGACACATAGTATATGAGCTTAAGTTCTATACATTGTCTATATATTTACACAATCAAAACACTTATTAGGTAATTACAAACAAATCTTTCAATAAACATTACATAATTGGTAATCAAGTAAAAAATAGTATAACCTAATTATAATTTGCTGGTGCCAGCTGATAGTGTAAATCATCATATATACACTATCAGTATATTAAGTTGGGGTTAATATCAATTATGAGTAAATAACGTTTTCTTACTTTTGGTCAAGCTGAACAAATGCAGTAATTATTTTACGGAAAATCGGTTATTCATTGCACCAAAAATGATAACATCATGTGGTCCTCTCTCCTCCTATGCTTGTGTCGTTTCATTAATTATTATGCCCCCGATAGAGCTGCCTATAGAAAATCAGAAAGTTAAAGAAAAGAATCACAATGATGATACGATGAAGAAACCATTGGACAATTCCAGTTAAAATGTTAACCTGGGTGGAAATGAGCTGTTGTCTCCTAATATAACAGTGGACAATTCTCGTTTTATGAGCTAGTTTTTCAGCTAAGTTATGCACAAAATATATTTTGTTAACATAAAGTACATCTAAACTTTTCTACCATATCCTTGTACATCCCACAAGGATAGACACAACATTTTTTTTAATCTTAGCCTGGTCGAACTTCTAAATAATCATGTCAATTAGAGGTGGAGGTAGTCTACCACACTAGCTAGCTAGAGCAGACCTCACAGTCCGGAGTAGTATATGTTTTGCTACTGTTTGTCTTTGTCTATGTGTTGCAATTACATTGGATTTTACGTTAATTAGACGTGCCATAGTAACATTTGAGAAGAGTTAGCGAACCTCATTGTGTTTTTGCTATTTCCACTCACACAGAAGATTAGAACAATACAGTTGAATGACAAAATCCCATTCTGTTCTTGAATAAGACATTAACGTGATGCAAATTATAGCTAGGCCTATAGCAGTTAATGTAATAGTATATACTATGAAGGAGGGGATTGTTGGAATCAAAATCAATGGCATTAAGTAAAACGTTTAGTGCAAGAAAAAGAAGTCGTTGAAAGGGGCCGGGTAGACCTCTTTGCGTCGTGGAGTCAACAGTCATTATCAAAAGCTAGCTACGCCTAGTTAGAATTTTTACAAGTAGCGGTCCAGCGGAAAATGGTACTACTCCTTTTATTTTCTGGTCAAAATGACAAATAATTGCATGTATTTCCGCAAAATATGATGTTCATAATGTCGTGGATAAAAAGTACTATGAAAAGTTCAGTGTGACTCGCATCAAATGGCAATATCTTCTGATTCTGTGTGAAAACCACTTGGTAATGACTTCATGACCATCCATCTAGAAAAGTTCTCCATTTTAAGTTGATTTTACTATTTTTTCGTACAATTTCACCTTTATTGAGTAGATGAGCACTTTGAATGTGCAAATTTATCAGGTATTCGGAGATCCGACTAATCCAAATTCTTGCATAAGAAAATTTATCAAAAGAGAAAAATACTTTCTAGATTCATCCTGAGAGTTAACACTGCACTGTTACTTTATCTTTTTAAGTTGAACTGTGGAATAATTCGACATTACCTACTTCCACTTACTAATTTTTTAGTATGACAAATATTTAGGGCTATATATATTTCTTCAAGCTACTCCTATTTCTCAAGTCTTAATTGACTTGTTGACCTTGAGTCTTTTCTATTTTCCCTGTGCCTCCATATGAACCATAATTGACTTGTTGACCTTGAGTCTTTTCTACTTGGTTTATGTTTCCTAGCTAATATTTTTTCAAACAGTTTTGCTTACTATAACATTTTAGACCTTCAGCCACCCAGAGTGATCTAAACTAGCAAAAAGTGTGTCATTTGAGCAAAAGCCACACTTTTTGACTTTAAGCAATGTTTTTAACGGGTGGTCTAAATAGGCGTAGCCCTTGCCCTAAGGCCACACTTTTAAAGTGTTACTTTAGAAGTCACGCTTCAAAAGTATGGCCTATAAGGTACAAAGATCACGCTTGTGCATACCTCTTATACTAACGCTTTTTAAGTCTTATAGCAACACTTTCAAAGTGTGGCCTTTGAAACCTTATATGCCACATTGTTCAAGCGTAGCTTCTGCAAAAATCCTTGTAAAATGCTATTTCTTTTTTATAAAATTATATTTTTTTAATATCCCAAGTAATTAATCACATTTATTACCTAACATATATTATNCATTATCAAAAGCTAGCTACGCCTAGTTAGAATTTTTACAAGTAGCGGTCCAGCGGAAAATGGTACTACTCCTTTTATTTTCTGGTCAAAATGACAAATAATTGCATGTATTTCCGCAAAATATGATGTTCATAATGTCGTGGATAAAAAGTACTATGAAAAGTTCAGTGTGACTCGCATCAAATGGCAATATCTTCTGATTCTGTGTGAAAACCACTTGGTAATGACTTCATGACCATCCATCTAGAAAAGTTCTCCATTTTAAGTTGATTTTACTATTTTTTCGTACAATTTCACCTTTATTGAGTAGATGAGCACTTTGAATGTGCAAATTTATCAGGTATTCGGAGATCCGACTAATCCAAATTCTTGCATAAGAAAATTTATCAAAAGAGAAAAATACTTTCTAGATTCATCCTGAGAGTTAACACTGCACTGTTACTTTATCTTTTTAAGTTGAACTGTGGAATAATTCGACATTACCTACTTCCACTTACTAATTTTTTAGTATGACAAATATTTAGGGCTATATATATTTCTTCAAGCTACTCCTATTTCTCAAGTCTTAATTGACTTGTTGACCTTGAGTCTTTTCTATTTTCCCTGTGCCTCCATATGAACCATAATTGACTTGTTGACCTTGAGTCTTTTCTATTTTCCCTGTGCCTCCATATGAACCATAATTGACTTGTTGACCTTGAGTCTTTTCTACTTGGTTTATGTTTCCTAGCTAATATTTTTCTCAAACAGTTTTGCTCACTACAATATTTTAGGCCTTCAGTCAGCTAGAGTGACCTAAACTAGCAAAAAGTGTGTTATTTGAGCAAAAGTCACACTTTTTGACTTTAAGCAACATTTTTAACGGGTGGCCTAAATAGGCGTAGCCCTTGCCCTAAAGCCACACTTTTAAAGTGTTACTTTAGAAGCCACACTTCAAAAGTATGGCCTATAAGGTACAAAGATCACGCTTGTGTATACCCCTTATACTAACGCTTTTTAAGTCTTATAGCAACACTTTCAAAGTGTGGCCTTTGAAACCTTATATGCCACATTGTTCAAGCGTAGCTTCTGCAAAAATCCTTGTAAAGTGCTATTTCTTTTCTATAAAATTATATTTTTTTAATATCCCAAGTAATTAATCACATTTATTACCTAACATATATTATCATATATTTTGAGATCATTGCTAAGAATGAAGATCTCAAGAATTACATCAACTAACAAATAACAAAAAAAGTTCAAATACGTACATTTATATACCATGTACTACATTAACTAGTAAAACCAATTGTTCAAAGGTGCAACCTAACAATAAACTAAAAAGAATAAAATTTATGTATCATGATAACACTATACACTTATTAATCAATTGAAGTTAGCATTTATCAGAAACCCCATTTGATATCCCCTTGGCTACAAGTTTCTTTTCTAATACATGGCTAGTTTAACACTCTTGAGATCATCTCCTGATTTTGTAACTGATCCATTTTTGTAAGCTTGACCTCACCATTAATCTAATCAGCATGTGAGCTTTTCTTGTTCAAATCCATAGAAACTTCTGAAGGTTTGTAAGCCTTAAGTTCCTCATTTGCATTTTCTTTCTTTTCTTTAGTAGCTCTGTCTTCCAATACCTGCAATTGAAACAAATAAAGGTGCATATTGTTTGTTATAGCCTGCAAATAATGTGAAAAAGTTATATCTCCGCTCAGAGGCGGATTCACGATTTGAAATTTATGGGTTCTTATTGTAATATAAAATTAATATACAATAATAACTGAGTTCACAATTATATATTTATAAATATTTAATGAATGTTTTAATAAAAATACATGGTTTCCGCAAAGGTTACTGGGAACCAGTAACTATACTCTACATCGGCCACTGTCACTCCACTTCTGCTTCCAATATATATTATAAGATGAGTACTATAAAGCAGGCAGATGTACATACATCTATTGAATATACTATAGGGAGAACAAGATTTCGGGTCATCAACATATTTACTGTTGTTTGAAGAAAAAGTCATCTGATGGAAGGCCAAAACAAGATTGAATCTCATCACACATGGAGGATGATCATACGTGCCATTGTGAAGAGTTAGCCAAATTCATTCTATTTTTGCTATTTCCGCGCGCTCTCAGAAGATTAGAACAATAAAGTTGAATGAGAAAATCCCATTCTGTTCTTGAATAAAACATTAACGTGACGCAAATTATAGCTAGGCCTATAGCAGTTAATGTAAGTATACTATGAAGGAGGGGATTGTTGAATCAAATTAAATCAATGGCTGGAGTAGGTAAAGAGTTTCGTGAAAGAAAAAGAAGTCGTTGAAAGGGTCCGGTTAGACCACTTTGCGTCGTGGAGTCAATAGTCATTATCAAATGCTATTCCTAGTTAGAATTTACAAGCAGCGGTCCAGCGGAAAATGGTACTACTCCTTCTACTTTCTGGTCAAAATGACAAATAATTGCATGTATTTCCGCAAGTTCATAATGTCGTGGATAAACAGTATGAAAAGTGCAGTTTGACTCACATCAAATGGCAATATCCTCTGATTCTGTGTGAAATCCACTTGGTAATGACTTCATGACCTATTGCCAAAAAAAAACCAAAAAAAACAAAAAAGACTTCTAGATTGTAACGACCCGACTGGTCGTTTTGACCTCTAGCACGTCCTTCGGCGATTTGAGGCCTTGAGTAACTTCACTTCATGTTTTATGACTTGTACCCATAGTGGGAATCAAATTTCGGAAAATTCAGAGTTGATTTGGATGAAAAATTCTCAATTCGGAAGCTTTAAGTTGGAAGAGTTGACCAATGTTTGACTTTTGAGTAAACGACCTCGAAATCGAGATTTGAAGTCTCTAATAGGTTCGTATGATGATTTCGGACTTGGGCGTATGTTCGGGTTGAGTACGGGGTGGACCGGAAGCATTTCAACGCTTATTGTAGAAAGTTGTCATTTTGAAGGTTTTAGAATTTTTGTACGATTGATTCGAAGCGAACTTTGATTTTATTGATATTCGTTTGGGATTCCGAGTCTTGGAATAGGATTGTATCGTGATTTGTGACTTGCACGTAAAGTTTAGCGTCATTCTGGAATGTTTAAGTGTAATTTAGATGCGTTCGGAGAAGTTTGAAATTTGAAAGAGGTGTTTTGATCGTCGATTCGTGGTTTGGATGTTGTTTGGTGTGATTGTCCTCGAGCAAGTTTACATCATGTTTTGGGAATAATTGGGATGATTGGGGCATCGGGTGTGTTTCGGATAGGCTACGGGTCATTTCGCCATGTTTGAGCTGCTATTTTTGAGATCTAGTGTATCCTTCTTCGCGATAGTGAAAAAAGGGCCGCGATCCCGAAGAGCAAAATGTTGTTCCAGGCCTTGTGAATCACGATCGTGGAAGGAAATTCCGTTCCAAGAAAGCGGTGGTTCACGTCAGGAATAGAGGGTGTTAAGGATGTACTTGCTTTTCCTTTTTTTCGTCGAGATTGGATTAGTGTTCAGTGTACTGCTTGTGACGCTTATGCTTTGCAAGCCTATGTGTTGTCCTTTCTTTCCTCATTGCCACCTTACCTGCCCAAGAAAGGCACCCTTGACTCTATACTCCTTACTCTATTTCCTTCCGTACCCGAACAACAGCAGTCCCAATTCCTAGAAGTATAAAATATCGAGACTGTTAGAGCTCCATACTTTTCGCGAATAATGAAGCCTAGTAGCGAGAGAGGCAAGAGATTTGTATGTCTATTTCAACTTGCTCGCCAGAGTCTGGGGCAGAAAAACCATCCCGTTTTCCCAATAAAAGATAAAGTACAAACTTTAAGGTACCATACCAAATGGAAGTTATCACGGCATTATTAACCCTTTTTCCTAACCCTCGGGCATAAGCCTAATCTCTCTTCACTGTATCAAGTTCAAGTCTTCTCCAGGAAGATTGACTCGACAAATAAAGCACTGAATTAGCTTTCGCGTTGCGTACTTGCTGAATGGAAAAATGGAATGGTCGGCTTTGAGGAGTAGATTGAAGGGATTATCGCTTCTCATACTGCTGCTCTCGGCCCCGTCCCACAGCCGACCGATCTGCTGTCTTAACTTTAGAAAGATCGTTTTTGTTCAACATTACTTTTTCTTTTTTCTAGAAGTAGGGAAAGTAAGAGAAGAGTGAATGAATACCCTCACGGAGCGGTAATGAGATCGATGAATTTTTAATGTTCCTGTTTATGTATGAATTTATAGACATATAGTGAATGGACGAGCCCCTTCAACTTTGAAGCAGCATTAGTGGAATACGTACTAACACTTCTTGCTTCTATACACTCGAAATGCTTACTTGCTTTTAGCTTGATAAAGGATAGGATAGATCATAATGTACACTATATTTTTGAGTCGGAGAGCCTTTCCTCGTTTACTCCATATAGCTTTTCACTTCTTTCCCTCATAGCGGAATACTCTCCCTGAAAGGAGAAGGAAGGATGAATACCAACATGCATCTAGATGAATAACCGCATCGAATAAAGGAAGTAAGAGGAAGGAAACATCTCTTTTCTTGGGAAGTTAGTCTTTTCATGAGAGGAATTGGTGTTCCAAACCTTCTCCCTCCTTTCCTTGCAAAGTTAAAAAGTCATATAACCTTCCTTCCATTCGAATAGATTAGATACGGATCTTATGCCACCGGTGACAGGACTGTCTATCTAGTATCTAGTACTAGGACTAGTAGAGTAGAGGCACTACTGGGCGGGGCTTCCTCGATCACAGCTTCTCGCTTAGCTAACGGCCAGACAAGGATGCAAATCAACTCCCTATATAGAATGCAGATCGACACATTCAATGAAGCAACCAGTACGGTAGATAAGCTACTTTCTTATTCTAGGACTTGAAGATCTTCTATCTATTAGCATACCCGTACCGGCAGTTAGAGTAGGACTCTCTCCCCAATCAATTGCAGTAACTGGCTGTAAGAGAGCTGGCTGTCTACTATCTATGTCATGCCTTGCGATCGCGTAGAAGGATTTTCTGCTGTCAGTGGTCTGACTTCGGGAGCTTATATCTTGTAATCTCTAAGGAATTTGGGGGTGATCCAAAAATTAAAGTTGTAGTCCTTTGAATCTAGTTTTCCGAAAATTAAACTTTTTGTCATTTAGAATTTTGTAAAAAACGTTATACCCATTTTACCGAAGGGTGTCTGTTAAGAGGAAACAAAAATTGTACATCACGATCGCAAGGTTTTGGCAACAATTGATAAGTGGGGTTTTTGACTACTTATTAACGCCTTTTAGCTTTTGTTTTAGTCTAAAAGCATTTAATTGTGTTCCCCAAACTGATGAAATGTGCAAACTTTGCAGGAATGTTGGAAGTCAGACTCTCAAGATGAAATACGACTCAAAAAGGAGTAATCAAAACACAAGGCAACAAAAGGCACAATAGCTTGCAAAGTACGGACTGTAGAATTCCATCTGCTGCCGGAAACAATGAAGCAAATCCCAACAGGGTTTCCTAGCAAACTGCGGACCGCACAGGAATTGTGCGGCCGCAAATGAAGAACTGGAGATGAACTTCAGAGGGTGAAAATTTCCAAAGTCCAAGTCCCTCAAAAATGCAGACCGCATAAGAATTGTGCGACCGCAGAAGGAGTGCCTTGCAGCCGCAGAAGTACCTGATGATTATGAGACAATTGGTTTGTAATAACTGACAATATTCTCTTCTTTTTCCTTATTCTGTATATAGTTTCTCATCTCTTCTCTCATTATGTATATATCTTCTCTCATTGAGTATATTCGTATTGCTTTCAATAGTTTTTGTTTGTAGCTTCTTCATGTTTGGTTCTCTTACTAGTTAATGTTTAATTTAGTAGCTTCTTTTCTATTTAGTAACTTCTTTTTGAATTAGTAGCTTCTTTTGGATTTAGTAACTTCTTTTTATGTTTTAGTGAATGATGTGTGGCTATAATTCCATAGTTTCGTACATTATGTGCCTTGCATTTTACATGCTTTAATGATAAATTACACTTTATTTGTGCATAATGGAGTCTATTTTATGTGTAGGTGAATTGGAGATAAAAGTAGAGCAAAAGGGATAATTAAACGTTGAAAGTNGCTAGGACTAGTAGAGTAGAGGCACTACTGGGTGGGGCTTCCTCGATCACAGCTTCTCGCTTAGCTAACGGCCAGACAAGGATGCAAATCAACTCCTTATATAGAATGCAGATCGACACATTCAATGAAGCAACCAGTACGGTAGATAAGCTACTTTCTTANGGTAATGAGATCGATGAATTTTTAATGTTCCTGTTTATGTATGAATTTATAGACATATAGTGAATGGACGAGCCCCTTCAACTTTGAAGCAGCATTAGTGGAATACGTACTAACACTTCTTGCTTCTATACACTCGAAATGCTTACTTGCTTTTAGCTTGATAAAGGATAGGATAGATCATAATGTACACTATATTTTTGAGTCGGAGAGCCTTTCCTCGTTTACTCCATATAGCTTTTCACTTCTTTCCCTCATAGCGGAATACTCTCCCTGAAAGGAGAAGGAAGGATGAATACCAACATGCATCTAGATGAATAACCGCATCGAATAAAGGAAGTAAGAGGAAGGAAACATCTCTTTTCTTGGGAAGTTAGTCTTTTCATGAGAGGAATTGGTGTTCCAAACCTTCTCCCTCCTTTCCTTGCAAAGTTAAAAAGTCATATAACCTTCCTTCCATTCGAATAGATTAGATACGGATCTTATGCCACCGGTGACAGGACTGTCTATCTAGTATCTAGTACTAGGACTAGTAGAGTAGAGGCACTACTGGGCGGGGCTTCCTCGATCACAGCTTCTCGCTTAGCTAACGGCCAGACAAGGATGCAAATCAACTCCCTATATAGAATGCAGATCGACACATTCAATGAAGCAACCAGTACGGTAGATAAGCTACTTTCTTATTCTAGGACTTGAAGATCTTCTATCTATTAGCATACCCGTACCGGCAGTTAGAGTAGGACTCTCTCCCCAATCAATTGCAGTAACTGGCTGTAAGAGAGCTGGCTGTCTACTATCTATGTCATGCCTTGCGATCGCGTAGAAGGATTTTCTGCTGTCAGTGGTCTGACTTCGGGAGCTTATATCTTGTAATCTCTAAGGAATTTGGGGGTGATCCAAAAATTAAAGTTGTAGTCCTTTGAATCTAGTTTTCCGAAAATTAAACTTTTTGTCATTTAGAATTTTGTAAAAAACGTTATACCCATTTTACCGAAGGGTGTCTGTTAAGAGGAAACAAAAATTGTACATCACGATCGCAAGGTTTTGGCAACAATTGATAAGTGGGGTTTTTGACTACTTATTAACGCCTTTTAGCTTTTGTTTTAGTCTAAAAGCATTTAATTGTGTTCCCCAAACTGATGAAATGTGCAAACTTTGCAGGAATGTTGGAAGTCAGACTCTCAAGATGAAATACGACTCAAAAAGGAGTAATCAAAACACAAGGCAACAAAAGGCACAATAGCTTGCAAAGTACGGACTGCAGAATTCCATCTGCTGCCGGAAACAATGAAGCAAATCCCAACAGGGTTTCCTAGCAAACTGCGGACCGCACAGGAATTGTGCGGCCGCAAATGAAGAACTGGAGATGAACTTCAGAGGGTGAAAATTTCCAAAGTCCAAGTCCCTCAAAAATGCAGACCGCATAAGAATTGTGCGACCGCAGAAGGAGTGCCTTGCAGCCGCAGAAGTACCTGATGATTATGAGACAATTGGTTTGTAATAACTGACAATATTCTCTTCTTTTTCCTTATTCTGTATATAGTTTCTCATCTCTTCTCTCATTATGTATATATCTTCTCTCATTGAGTATATTCGTATTGCTTTCAATAGTTTTTGTTTGTAGCTTCTTCATGTTTGGTTCTCTTACTAGTTAATGTTTAATTTAGTAGCTTCTTTTCTATTTAGTAACTTCTTTTTGAATTAGTAGCTTCTTTTGGATTTAGTAACTTCTTTTTATGTTTTAGTGAATGATGTGTGGCTATAATTCCATAGTTTCGTACATTATGTGCCTTGCATTTTA